>KN508401.1:0-11028 GCA_000787155.1 Scartelaos histophorus | reverse complement strand
TAACGTTATAAAATGACTTAAGTGTTTTTTTTCCTCCAATGGTAGAGGTGGAGTGGGCTCACAAGAAGCCTGAAGCTGTCACCTTTTCCTCCCAGGTTAAAAACATCACATTATGCTTAATTTTCTCTGTTGAGTCCTCCTCTTGGGGTGCTATGGTAATGCAGCGAGAAGATGGGAGGGGAAACTGTTTTAAAAAGTGTTTATCTGGTTTTCAGGGGCACTGCCTGTGGCTACAGTCTGCTTGGTACAAGTGCTGTTAGTACAGGTCAATATAGCTCAGAGGGATTGGACATAACACAGTCAACGACACGGCACCTGATGGACAATTAGAGCCAGCCCCATCTGCTCATCTTTTATGATGTGAGTGTCTGACAGCGCCGCAACAGGACAAGTCATGCTCAAGGTTACATTTGTTACTTAAATATACTGTTATGGAGAGACACTTTTGAGACAGTTGGTTACTTTAAGATGCATAGTTTCACATAAAAAGGACATTAAACTGCATTTTAAATGTGTTGCAAACTAACTCTCTTGAAACTCTTCTTTTCCCCATATTCAGTTAGTTGTACGGGGAAATTTAGTTGAGTGTACTTTGTATATAGCCTTTTACACTGAAACATGTACATATCACTCCTTGGTGGAGAATCAATCTTAAAAATTTTAACAAAATTAACAAATATTTTAACCTGCTGACTCCATTCAATATGTTACACTGCAAAAAACTGACAATAATTACAGCTTCACATAAAACAAAAGATTATTACACGTTTTCTAACCTGTTAATGTGACTAATCAAAAGATATAAGATATTTTTTTCTTCAAATTTCACTTGTAGTGTGTATCCCCCTTAATCTCTCCCTCTCTCTACGTATGGAGGTTCCCCTTTCCTTGGACCCTTAAATGTGTCTTCATTTCCTTATAGCCTAAAGACACCATTGATTTGCCTTGCTACAGCAAGAGCAGAACTTCTCATATTGAGCTGCTTTTTTCTGGTCCCAACCTCAAAGCCTAAAGGTAAATTCATTAATTCAGGCATATGAGTCCCAGTGTGGTGAAAAAAATCCCTAAACTGTGCATCTTCTTTTTCCTTCCTACCCAGTATCTCCTCCCTTTGTGGCTGCTTCTCTGTGTCTGCAGGTGCAACCAAGTCTCTCCAGATGCTTCATTAGCTCCATTAAGATCCTTACAACAATTCCTACAGCTACACTCTTCCTCCTGTACAGGTGCTAGGCCCAGTCGCATCAAGGAATACTTTAAATGACACAACCAGAGCTGCAACACTGTTTAGATGCAAGAGGTAATATAAAAGCAGTACTGTATCTTTGAGATTCTCAGTAAGATATGAGTAAAATAAGAATTATACAAGAGAAGATGTTTGCTAAGATATCAGTTAATAGATGATGGCTTGAGAATAAGTAAGTGTATTAATATAGAGCTATATTAAACCAAGAAGCTCTAAGTCACACAATATGGCGATATCATCACACTGACTTTTAGTCACAGGATTTACGTCATGATTAGAATTTCATTGTCATTGTCAGAACTGTTAATGGGTAAACACTTAATAATAGAATGGAATAAGGCAATCAAAATGTCCTCATGTTTTGTCTGTACCTGGGGTACGAAGCGGTCCATGTGAGTGTATCTGTTCTTGTGGGAGGGGTGTGTGGAGAGCCACTGAGGCAGCTCGGGCTCCCCCATGAGTCGATCCCTCATCTCCATCTGCTGCCAAAACACTGGACCGGCCCGCACATCTGCACACGCCTGAATGGGACAGGACAAATCCGCTACGTTCAGTCTGAATACAGCTCTAGAACTGGCCCTTGTAGTTTACTAGGGCAACAGTGCCATCTAGTGTCTACAAGAAAAAGTACAGCTGAGAGCCTTTATTATATTATAAATGATACCTTAGCAGCCAACTGAAGCCCCACTTCATCAGCTTCTGCTTCTAGTTTCCTACTGTAAGGACGACTGAACATCAACTAAAAAAAAGCATATTAAAACTGAATTGAATTACTGTTAAGAAGTCAAATTCTTAAATGAAACTATTATTATAAAATCTATAACGCATATCTTTACATTTCAGTTTCTATTTTAGAGTATATCACCTCATCTGAATTCTTAAGCTGTTTTAGCCTTACCTGCGTGAGCTTCTCCTGTGCCCAGTGTCCCAGCAGCGCAAGGCTATCTCTGGGACAAATGGCCCATATGGCTGTCAGCAGAATCAGAGACAAGAGGTCCACCACATGTGACAGACTGGCTTGTTCTGCCTATGCACAAAATAAAAAACTTACAATGTTAAAAAGAGAAAGAGCAGAAGGGGTTGGTGAAGAAAGACTGACTGAAGTGCAACTAAAGAAATGAAAATGAAAAAGAAAACAGAGGTAAAGGTTTTGGGGAGCTGTAGAATGCATATTGATTGTTCCCATCTATATTAGCAGAAGTTATTTGCTGTAGCAGATTTAAAGGTTTTAACAGGCAATCCAATAGAGCACAGCCACTGGGTAATACAGGGCCTATTGATGCTCATTCGCTTCGTCTAATTAAAATCTCCTTCAAGCATTTCCTCCGAGGACATTTAAAGTCTGGGAATACACACAACTTCATTTAACACTTTTTGAGTACAAAAAAGAATAGGCTTTTATGTCCAGAGCAAAAGCAGTTGTCTCTAGAGGATTAAAAAAGTACAGAAGTGCCCTGGGTCAACCGTGCTACAGGGCACTCAGGCAAAGACAAAGAATCTGTGTCTTTGGAGGTTCAAGAGAGAGAGACTTGAGCTTTGGCTGATGCAACAACACTGCAACTAATGCCCCTTCATTCTCTGACAGGTTAAAGTGTAGTTGATATTCACAGTTTAGTTTGTTCACATTAATACAAGGACTCACTATAAGTTTAAATTGGTGGTAAAAGTTATTGCACATATTTTTTAACTTCACCTCTAACCACAACGGACCAGAAGATGACCTTTACTGAAAATCATCATTAACTGGACTGGTTCAGGTGAGAAGAATGGACTGTATTGCTCAACTATTTTCTGCAGGAGTGTTTTAATGAGTAGTACATAATGAGTGAATGTTTTCCTGGCATAAAGTAAAAACCCAAACACAGCTCAATGTAACATAATAATAATATTATAGTCTAGTCTTTATGTGTAATGCATAGTTACTAAAAAGTAATCTATTTAAATGATGCACTTAGAAGTTTCTTGCTAATTTGCATTGCTGCCTTGAAGATAAAGAGCTCTGAGCCTGACTTACTGAGTGTGCCAGCAAAGCATGGGCCATCTCGTGTCCCAGAACAATGGTGAGCTGATGAACATCTGAGACAGCATCCAACATCCCTGTGAAGACAAACACCTTTCCATTCTGCACACACAAAAAAGAAGCTAAATGTGAGCTGATTATGCAAAGCCTTTGCGGTGAGTACTTCTTTGTTGTACTCACAGAGAGGACAAAAGCATTGACTTTGGGGTCTTGCACCACATGAACAGTCCAGTCGATCTCAGAGACCTCAGGGATGTCCTTGTTCCTTTGAACAAGGTGCTGAACGACCCGCTCCACCACCTGGTGCCGCGGGTCACTCTCCGGCAGCATCAACTTTCCAAACTCTTCTATGTACTGACAAACAAAGTGGATTCAGTTTTAAAAGAGGTGAAAAGTTTTGAGGATCACAGAGGCCAAACTATGGGTTTTAGTCATAGACTGTAAAAAAAATGTGTTCCACACGCGATGCTCTCGGTCGCAAGAACGAATTTGAAGCCAGGCTCTATGTTTTGAATAGGCTTTTTTCTGACCGAGTGGGTTAATATGAACAGTGGCCAAAATGATGAGGCTCGCAGCAGCAGTTACAAAGAGAGGGGCACCAAGTCAATTGAAGCCAGGGTCAGAAGGAGTTGGAAACCTCTGCACTGTAGCTGTACTATAATGTAAAACTATGAATTCTCTGTTCTTCTTACCCCCTCTGCCACCAAGGTTGCCAGCTCCATGTAGTTCTCTTTGCTGAACACCAGGAGGCGTGTCCGTCCTGTCAGTGGGGATTCATCCAGGTGGGTCAGGAGCAGTATGGCTATTATCACCAGACTGAGACCAGCCCCAGCTGCCAGTCTCCACCGTCGCTGCCACATCCACTCACGCAGCAGATGTCTGCGGTTGTCTGGTAGTGCCACCCACCATTTCCTTATGCTCCTGCACACAGTCAGATGTGTACTGCGATCTATGATTAGAATAACTCAAAAAGTACATGTTGATAATCTATTATAGCCCTTTCACTACTAATTACCTACATTTTAAGTGCTTTTTTATCTATTTGTCCATGTCATTTCATTCTAGTTTGATTTGACAAAATTGGTCACATATTTAGAGTAGCAGTAGTAGTAGTAGTAGTAGTAGTAGTAGTAGTAGATATAGCCATTTCTCAGAAGTTACCAAATGTGCAACTTTTGGCCATGGCTTGTAAAATCATTAGATCTAATGTCAGCTTTAATATGAACAAATATTAAATAAATACTGTTAGAAATAATAGCAGCAAAAAATGAATTATTGGAGAATGAACAAAAATGGTTTGTCAGCCCAAAAGAGGATATTTTCCTTTTGTCCGTGTCATAGAAAGCAAAGTCTGTCTATGGCTAACATTTGTCACTCAAAGTGAAAAGCGGGCAGCAGGCAAATAGACATGCCAAACAAGATTATGACTAAAATACAGTACACTGGACACTTTATAAATGTGCTGTGCCTGTGTGTCCCTAAACATTACCTCCCAGTATGATGACCATAAGTTTGTGTTACCTTACCTGCCCAATATGATGGCCATAAGCTTTTGCAGGGGCTTTAGCACGATCCACACCAGAGGGGCAGGGAGAGCAAGACGTGGAGCCGACGTATGAATGCATCCACACCGGGTAAGGGCTCCAGTCGTCTCCCGAGGGGGAATCCTTCTGACACCAGTATGAACACAGATATATCTGCTGCCATTTCTCCAAAGTCCGGGTCCAGTTGCGTTTGTGTGTCTATGACAGCTGACAAAACTGTGTTGTCTCGATACATGATGTGGCTTTGAGATATGAAAGTTTTGCTTCAGGAATGCAGTCAAAACAATGCGATTCTTTTTTAGAAGATTGCCAAGAAGCAAAGCCATTATCAATATTTTCAAGTAGCATTAGGTAGGCAGAAGGATAAAAAATAATCTATCCAGGTTAGGTTAGCATTACTTTAACGGAGACATGCCCAGGATCGTACATGTATTCGCTGCAATCGTCAATGTCATTGCGACTTGACTATGCTTAAAAAGCCGCAAGCCACGTTTTCTCCGGTATCAGTATCCTCCTTACATTTGAGAAACATGAAGCTTCCATTTATCATTCAGAACACAAAGTTTTACATCAGTAATTCGGCGTTTGTATTTCTTTGGAGAGTTTAATGTCCCGCCTCTATATTGTTCCCCCTAGAAACATGTTCCCGCTGATAGTTCCGATTCTGATTTTTCTTTTTTTTCCTTTTTTTTTCCTCGCATACTTCATGTATATCAACAAATACTGAAAGCATTTTGACAGTTTAACAAACATACATAAAGCTGAAATACAGAAACAAATAGAAAAATATTTTATTAATAACCAATACAGCGCCTATAGACTGCCTTGTCTAAAACACTAGCAATGCATTAGCAACAGCCTTGAAAAATATTTGAATAATACTAGAATAACAACTCTCTCCTTGTATGCATAAAAGTGACTAGATATTATCAGGATCATAGCAAATAGTCATGTTCAGTGGGCAGCACAGAGCCCAGGTGTAGCACTACATTATCTGTAGAAATGGCATTGGTGGGATCTGGTTTAGAGTCCAGCCTGGTGTCTCCTGTCTGGGTCATTTGGTAAGAATTATTAAAGTCCAATGGTTCAGGGGCATTTAAAGTTTCTTCTGCGTCTTGGTCAAATATTTGTTGCTTTGGAATAAACTCTGACGTGAAAAGAGCTTGAATTTGTTCAAGAAAGGGGTCTCCTTCATCATCTGGCAGGGGCTCCAGGTACTTGGCCAGAGAAGACAACATCTAAAAAGACACAATGAAAAAGTGGGTGAAGCACAAAAACTAGGAAGGCATAAATGTGACACAAATTTTAACACACCTTTTCGAGGCACGTCAGGTGTGAGTCTCTTCTGAAAAAACTGTTCATTTGCACACTTCTGGAAAAAATAAAATAAAATAAAAAAATAAACCCACAATATATATAGGCCAGGTTTCTATTTCTGTCACTTCCCAGCCTTGCTAAATTAAAAAGACTGTGATCACAATGGGGCTGTGATCACAATAGCTTAAAAATGGCCAATAATTTACTGCAGAGCACAAAAAACAAATGCAGCAGAAAAGAATACACCAATGCACTTACCCTGGTGTTTGGGAATATTTCTGGATAATCCACTGTGCCCTTCGTAAAGTCTGATCCCAGTCTGGAATGTCTTGTGATGGTAGAAAGTCAAATTTGTAAGGCAGCTCTGGAAAAAAAAAACACAAAAGAAATTATCAATATGGTTATAGTGCACAAATACAAGTTTTGTTTTGATTTCTTTTAAATATTATTCTGACTTGTGTAAAAGACATACTCTGTGATCCTGATTCATCATGTGTCTCTTTCACCAAAAGGCAGGTGGTCTGAGAGTGAGGGGATGGATTTGCAGGATCATATGGACTCACAATCATCCCAATAAATGGAGCACCTCCTCTTGAGAAATAACTCTAAAATTACAGAAAGACAAAAAAAAATGAAATGAACAAAATAATCAAACATATTAGACATGTTTTAGAATATAAACACAAATTAGTTAGCAACTTTGATTCACATCATAAAATTGTACACTGCTTATTACTATTTACACAGTATGTAAAAATATGTTACTTTTTAACTTGTAAATGTTGCGGCCACAGTCTCTTGATTTACCTGAAACTGGTCCTGTGTGTGTATGTCCCGTACAGAGGGGTTGGGGTGGAAGGAGGGGTGTGAGTGGTACCAGCCCACCACACTGTAGCCCAGAGAGGACAGAGTGTCACAGGCCAAAGTCTGAGACACAGGGTCCATCTCACACTGCAGGCCTGTACTCATGCTGTTACAAGGTTCAGCCACGCAAACCTAACAATTACCACGATATTCACACATTTAAGAAATCACGTACATAATACAAAAGTGACTAACATGACGCCATTTAACATTCCTTGTACCTTTAATATCTTATCTTCCTCATCGTAAGTTCCACCAAGAAGACCAATGACTTCTCCTCGAGACACATGAGCATGCTGAGAAGAACACATCCAGTCAATTTTTATTGACTTCAAACAAAAGAGCAAATGTTTAAATAATATAGTTAAGTTTACCATGTCCATAATTAGCAGGGTCTCTGCACAGACTATGGTCTGGAATGGTTCCTGTATCAATAATAATTAAATTAAGTCACTCATGAAGTAACTGAAACCTACAGTATTTCAATGGAATATATTATTTTACTGTTATTATACTGTTTTATATGTAATATGTTTTTTTATTTATTCTGTTTCAAATTCTTAAGATTGTGGTTGACTTTCTTAAAATAATGGTTGACTTAATAAATTAGAACATTATAACCAAGTAAATAAGATTAGTAAAAGAATTAGCAAAATGGGTGCTGGCTGCCACTAACCTGCACATCCTCACTAAATGATCTGCAAGGGATTAACTTGAAGGGATCAAATGACCTGTAAACGAATAAAGCATGTTCAATAAAACATACACTATTTTGAGTTGGACATAAAGTACCAGCAAACTCACCCTTTGTGCCTGGACATCTTGGACGGTCTGGGCATGTTCTTCATCTCCTCTCTCCTTGTGGCCAGTTCTTCTGCACTTAGATGCTGGTTTGACCAAAAACAAAAATAACAGTTAATGTGGAACAAATTTTAAACTGAACTACAAAAATGTCGCCCAACAAACCTCATATGTCTGTCCCTCCAAGTCTTTAGCATCACACCAGTTTCCCCAGATGTCTCTCACACGCCGCTTCCTTGTCCGCTTCATTAATTGAACAAACAAAATGTAAAAAATTAATATGAATACATTTGTGTCATGTGTTGGCCTTTTAACAGCTCACCATGCTCTGCAGCCTCTGAGCCAGCTGATAGGCCTCCAGCACATCTTTGCCCTCTTTTTGCTTGATCCGGTCCACGATTCGTGGACGATTATAGACTGCTTGCTCTTAAAGTAGAAAGTAGGGTTGTTTATGTTTAATCAGTTAAACAATTTATTGCCAAAAAATAAAATAATAAAAAATAAAATGTGATGCACAGTCACAGCAACTATTGTTATTAAGGGTATAAACAATTCAAACTTTTGAAACAATGTTAAAAAGTCTACTTACCACAGTTAAAGTTAATGGCTCCTATAAGCTCCAGATACGTATGTATTCTCCCAATGCAGTTTACATCACCACAGTTTTTCAGCCCTGGTCGGACAGACGTCTTATTGAGGTATTTGGGTTTGCTCTTGGACCTGATACAGTATATTAAAAATATATTAAGACCAATTCAACATAAACAGTCGTAGAAATAACAAGACAAACCAACAAACCACTGATCCAGGATATAGTTCCTGATCTTTAAATATCTCTCAGGAGTTTTGGAAGGACGTCCCTCAAAGAACTCCGGGATAGCTTGTTTCTCATCTTCAGTGATGACCTCCGGGTCCATCTCGATTTCCTGTTCTGGAGGCTTCAGCTCTTCCACTTCATCATCCTCTTCTTGGTTGTCATCTGGCCCAATGTTGTTCTCTTCTGAAAGAAAAAAAAAAGCTTTCAAATTTTGGAGTTTAAGTTATGTAGGTAGTATGCAATGTTTGGTATAAGATTTTTGATTAAAGAGTTTCAGTGCTCAATGTATAGCATAGTAGTTTATGCTCCTACCTGTGTCTTCATTGCATTCCTCTGTCAGGGGCTGCATCCTTTCAGAACCATCAGACTGGTAGCATTGTTCCTCTTTTATTTTGGTAAGAATTGGGTCATTTTGGTCAACATAGTCCGGCTGCTTTGTGGAAACTAAGGACAATGCGGGTCCATCTGAAGACATGAGGCTACAAACAGGTTTTTCTTCAGTCTCATTCAAACTCTCAGTGATGAAGAAGCCTAAATCTTCCTTCTCTGGTCTTGCATTGTCTATCTGAGTGTCTGTGGCTTCAGATTTCACTTGGATACCACTTGGTTTTTCTTCGGAAGGTTCACCATCATCATCTGTAATGTCTATTTCTTCATCTTCATCATCAGAAAGCTTCTCTATCCGCACGGCATTGGCCAAAGTGTACGAATGACTGGAACTGGTCTGAGGTTGCATTGGCAGTACTCGGCCTTTAGAGGGAGCTGCAGCTTTGACTTTTGATTTGGTCTGAAAAGTATAAGATAGCATGTTTATTACAAAACTATTGCTCTGTCATTTGGGTTAGAACATTCTCATTTTAAAGATTTATAGATGCACTAGATAACTTTTCTGGTGAAAGGTCTGCCACATCTATAGCAATAAGATTGGTTTTTCGTAAGCTAAGATACACGATGATAGAAATCTTCCTTATGTCCATGGAGTCAAGTAGGAGGATGTCACCAGGCCAAGTTGTGGGAATGAGAGAAGCCCATTCACATCATGTTTTTACAAGGTATTTTTTGGCAATCAAACAAATCAAACTGAATAACAGTACAGGAAAAGCAATAGCAATTTGATGAAGACTGGCAGGTAACAGAACCCACTGCAGAAAAGTTGCACAGTGAGTCTTTAAACCAATTAAAATGTGCAAAAAAGACAGAATGAGAAAATAAAGTATATGCAGACACTTTACCTCCTGCTTTAAGTACTGCCGAGCATAACTTTTGACCTGAAGAACGGTACGACTTCCCATAAGCTTGGCAATTTTAGTCCACCGTCGACCATATTGAGCCTGGTGAAAATAAACAAAATAATAATATATCCAGAGAAGAATAAGTAGTATTATTCTTAGTAGTATTAAGTATTTTTTGCAAAGAACAGCTTTATTATTTAAAATCACACCAGTCCTTCTTCAAAACACTTCTTTTCCTCAGCAGACCAACGAGAGGAGGATGCAAGGGATGATTTAGCTGGAGACCTAAGAGGAAAATTAACAATAAACAACCAAACTGATCAAACCCATTATTAAACCATACTGCTTAAATAGGCAGTAACTTACTTTTTGACTTTTGGCTTGTCAGACTCACTTTGCCAAAAGTTTTTGGGGATTTCTTGACCTGTTAAGTAGTATCTATGTATTATTAAGGGTTTTTAACTGTACATGTATGCATCTAGTAGGACAACTAATAAGAATACAACACATTAAAACAACTTTTAGAGTCTACACCATTAGATTTAAAACTTTATAGAATGTCGATGTTCATTTGTAAAGATATGATTTATGAAGCAGGGAGTTAAAGGATACTGTTCTTCCAAGAGCATTTTCTGTATAACTTCTCTGTTTTCTACGCTGATTGAACTGTCTAGTTCCCATGGCTGTAAAATGGAAAACACAATGGAAAAAAGCATAATGTCTCACACCGATGTCATAGCAGGACTGCGGGTTATTACAGTTTTATAAAGCCACTCACCAGTATCCCCGCGCTGCTTTTCCAGGTCGACTGCAAAAATTGCTCCTGAATGAGCCCCCCGCCGTCCAGCTCACTAAAACATAAGAAAAACCAGCTGTAAGACATAAACTAATTCACGTCCACCTTTAGCACTAGAGTTGAAAAAGCGACAACAGCTAACGCAACTTTGAACCGGAAAATACTGTACCATATGCAAACCAAAATGACATTACAAATGGGTCAGATATGCCCCTAACTGCGTGAAAAACAAACCTAACACTGCTTTCAAACGCATCTCCTTCGATGTCAACATCAACCTCGTCCTCCATATTGTTGTCTCGTTTCTTCTGCGGATTACCAAACAATCAGTGGGGTGGTGCTGCTGCCCCCTAGCGTCTTACTTACGAAATATTTGTATTTTTATTTTGACAAC
>KN508400.1:20017-50432 GCA_000787155.1 Scartelaos histophorus | reverse complement strand
TTATTTATTTATTTATTTATTGTATTTGTTATGACATGGTTTAAAGCGCATAAGAGTTGCTTTTAGCTGTTCACTTTATCCAATAGTACACGTGCATTTCCATGCATTTTGGGGCATGATTTGAGCATCATACAGATTGAAATGTGTTCCTTTTCTATCCTTACATTTTTACTCTACCTGGGAGTTTCTATGAGTAGTTTGTCATCAAAAACATATTTTAATTGTAATTTAATGGCAGCAGTGGTATTGTGTTAAGCCCATTTGTAGAAGTATCACAGTCCTGGGCTGTAACATCCCTTTAATCTTTATATAAATAAAAATCAAGCTAACACACACGTATCTGTGACAGTATTTAGAGTGTAAAGACGGCCGTATTCATTTAGTGAAGTATTTTCAGACATGAGCAGTATGGATCTCTGGCTCACGGACAAGCAGCAGCAGAGATATGAGCCGCCGCCGCGTGTTGTGTGTGATGGGCTGTTTGTCTCCATGGAAACAGGGCTATGACTTCGTCCCCTGATTGCGAGATAGAGTCACTCTGAATACGAGGCGAGTTAAGGTGATTTAAAGAGACCGGACGACTGTGTTTGGAAGTGCAACAGAAAACAAGACTTAATCCATGGAGACTTGAGGCCATTAAAGTATTTAGATGACAAAGAGATAGAAGCTTGTTTAGACAATAGGCAAACAGTGGCTCAGATGACGCTGTGTTCACTTCAACACTCACTTATTGGATTTGAGTATTGAAATTTGGTTTAAGTTTTACATGTATATAAGTAAAACTAGAATATTAAGGTTTACATGTTGCTATGAATTGTACTAACACTATAACCCAGTGCTACTCTCTCTATACTTGCCAGATACTTAGAGTAGTTTATGTGATTTAACAATATCATCAAAACAAAAGATTAAAACTACATATACCTACCAATATTATAGCCTATATGTGTATATTATAACTTTGTGTTTGTGTTACATGTTATGAATTCTAGTTTAGTAATTACAAAAAGTGTAGGATCATATAAATAATAATAAAAAATGCTATAATTTAAAGGAAAGTTTCATTTGTTCTGTGGTAGATTGGTTGTAGGATACATAATTTACTGAATGTAGAAGAGTCAGCGTGAGTGGAAAAATAAGTCACTATTACAAGCTCATAGATATGTGTTGCTATAAATACACAAGACTGGATCTATTTCTGAAACCAGCCTATATCTTATTACATGGCACATTGATTGTGGCTACCAGTGAGTTGCCAGATCAGGTATTCCCAATCTTAATAGAGCTCAGTGAAGGCTACACGTTTAAATATAGGACTTCTGCAAGTGTCATATATTATTTATTCGACCTTCTGTATGGGTTCTTTCATGTGCAGATGGTTGGAAATGAAATAAAACGCAATAATAGTTTCTAACCTCCACACAGCAGCAAGGATGGGAGACAGAGGAGCCAAGGTCACGGTCTATTGTTAGCGCAAGACAAGATAGGCTCACTGTCCATGTTAAAAATAGCTCAATTGGATTTTATTACATTTATTTTTTGACATTTACATTAACCGTGGTTGACAAAGTGCAGTCGTTTTATCTGCTCCTTTGATCTGATTTCACATTTATAACCAAATTGTACGTTATTTTAGAGTCAGATATCACGTCGCTGCAGGGGGGAGTAGTAGTAGACTGCCCCCTGGTGGAGGTTTTGCGCATTGTAGTGAGACAAAAAAAAACCCCACAATGAAACTCTGCAAGACTTGTGTATTTAGGGCTACACAGTATAGGCTAAAATATGACATTCTTATTGGTGACTGATCCTGTGGGGACGTGGACATGTTTAAATTCCCTTCTGAGGACTTTATTATTGATAAAGGAGAACAAAGGTCGAGGCTGAGGGAGAATAGTGCGCTTCTGCCATCTGCTGGAGGTTTAGTGCCAATTTACTTGTCACAACTATCACTTATCACTTATCACTTATCACTGATAGTGCGAGCACAAGCTACTATCTACTAACCATCAATAAGACTCCTGGACCAGTATCAAACAGCTCACACTTGGTTTGAGTCTAAGTTAAAGGTTTCTGTGCCCTTTAACCTGCTTTCTGCTTCTGCAGACCAGACTGATCAATATAAAATGAGATCTGAGACTCCGTCGTTAAGTTTTGTCTCCTCAATCTTATCAGTCTAGTTAAGTCACCAAAGCCTTTAGGATCTCAGCTAAACAATGTGTTTAATATAGTTTTGATGTTATTTAATAGTTCTGAAGTAAATCTGAACCAGTATGTCCAACTAGTACGAGTCAAAACTGATACTTGCAAAAGAAAACCCAAAAAGTGCATGTACATTAGTAGATCATATATATTTAATAGGTACTTACACTGGATAAAGATGCATTTTATATTGCAATTCGAATTACTAAAGCAAAGCAAACAAACAAATACAGTTGTATTTTGTAGATGTAATGCAGTAATTACTGTTAAAAAAAAGTCTGTTCACTGATCTACTGAATACAAAGCAGCTATGCAGTCATGTAATATGTGTGTTATAAAAAGCTTAAACATTTGCCACTGAAGTGTAGCTGGGTACAATGGTCATTGATGGCATGTTTTTGATACAAAATAACTGTAACTGTTAACTATATGATATGAGGCTGACTTCTTTTCTCTAATCCCGCAGTAATCTGACTCAGCCTAAACAAATTCTTCTTTAAATATACAGTAAGGTATTTTTAGTGTTGAAAAAGGACACAGATATGTTGACTCTTGTATGACTTTATTTCATTCACAAGATTAACCAAAGAATCTCAGATCACACAGCCCAGTCTTAAGGGTTTTCTCTTCTTTAAAACATGTTTTATCCTAGACATGTTTTTCCTGTGCAATCTCCAAAAGCATCAGTCAAATGCTCTGAGGAGCTCCCTGTGTTTTACAGTGTACAGCAAGGCAGCGTAGTGTCAGATGTGTGTAAGGCTGTTAATAAGAGTGCATTGTAAATCAACATGAAATGTGAGAATGATTTGTGGACTGTAAAGTGTCTTGTTTAATTCGTTTAATTAATTAGGGTGCTAAAAATGGCCCAAATAAAAGCAATAACATTATTAAAATAATAACAACTTATCTGCAGTGATCTCTTAAGTACCACAGACATGCCATCCGCCCTGAAACAGTGCAGACAACTGCAGCTCTAATCTAATCTGGCCTCCAATGAGGATTGTCAGGGAGAGGGGATACACTTCCACCTGGACCAGGAATCCTCCAGCGATAGTCTGAATGTCCAGGGGATCAAGGGATCAGCTGAAGGCAGCGTCCACATGTGTTTACAGACCCAAGTGTGGGCAAACCTCTCTGTGCTTCACATTATTCATTGATATTTTAGGAATAAAATACAACCAAATATAAAATATGACATCACATATTTGGATGCTGCCATGTCACATCTCAAGAATACGTTTTGATTTCCTTCTACGTTAACATAAGATCCAACAGAATCTCTGCCTCCTTAATATTACTGGATCATTTGAAGTAATTAAATAATTATGAGTAGTAAAAACTAATAATACAAATCTCCTGCAGTGCAGTGTAAACATATCCCACACCAGTGCTTGCATTCAGTCTAAAGCTTTCTCTGTCATTAGGTGATACGTGGTCAGTTGGAAGAGCGAATCCTCCGGCCTTTCAGAGGCTGAGGAGGCCTGAAATTGTTCTCCATTCGTAGCCTCTGATCCTCTTCTTCTCCAGTGAACAGCAGCAATCTAAATTTGCCCAGCTGTGTTCAAGAAAAATACAAAATGATTAAAACGTTTTATTTATATTTTCATTTCATCCTGTTTTATCCTGTTTTAAAGGTACAATACTACAAACACCCACAAAAACAAAGGTGGTTGAATGATACAGTAAAGATACAGTCCTACTGTGTATTATGTTACATGGTTGTGAAAAACAAATTAGTGGTAGTTATATAAGAGCCTTTCCCTGCTGTGTCTCTACACAGGCATTTCTCAATTAAAGCCCAGCACCATCCAGTCATTCATCCATCAGGATCATCAGCTGAAGCAGATCAAAGGCTCCAGGCCTGCACTCCAAGGTTGTGGGGCCCGATGCGTGACTTGTACCCACCCCCAACAATGCTACGGATGTCTCTTCACACACTAACTTCATGCCTCCACACATGGGTGATGCTATCGCTGAAACTCCATACTTCACTTGGGAGTTAAAGCGTGGAGCTCAACTAGTAAAGATCAACAAAGTGTAAGAGCATAATCCAGCGGCTGGCAGCCGTCGCCACTCTGCCGAGGGCCGCGGGAGGCATGCGCTGCTCTCATCCAGTTAGTCAGCTTAACTTGTCAACAGTATATGTTTTGAGACAGGCTCTTTTGAATTTGAATTTAGCAAGGCTACCGAGAAAAAGCATCACGTAACCCCTGACCTACATTTACCAGTATGTATATTTAAGAAAATAATATTCAGTTGTGTATTGTGTTATGGGTAAGAGGTCATTGGTTCTCATACCACTAAAAGCTGCATATAAAACAGAAATATAGAGTGGAAAAACTCTTAAAGAAATCAAACGTTAATTTCCCTAATATCCATCTGAAAAAACATCTACAAGTTAACCAATGCATACAGTGATGCGGTAAGTGATCTGCAAAGATCACATCTTCACATATTACTTCATGGACCTTATATAACCGGCAGAAATGATTACTATAATAAAATATAAACTAACTGACTTTACAATATAACCACATGGTTAATAAACTCACCTGCTTTTCTGATACGGCAATTGGTTCTTTAAGCAATATCCAAGTTACACTTTCGTGGAGTGGAGGTGTGGTCAATGACCCCAGGTAAGTCCAGTAGTGGAGGCTGCTCGGTAAAAGGCACTTTGGATTAAAACTCTTGAAGTCTGTTACACTGCCCTAAAAAAGAAAAATGTTTATTACTTTACTAAAATAGTACATCTATTAATTCTTACTGACTGCACAAACCTTATACTTCACCATGTACATTGCATCTGTAATTGTGTGAAGCCACCTGTGGTCGTCACCTGTCTGATGTAACAAACAGACATGCACAAAGTATGTTCTGATTTTGTCAAATGTAAAATACACAAATACAAGGAAAGTAACCAAACACATTTTACACTGAATTATGTTAGTTGCGTTCCTAATAGACCATGATGTCATTCTGTAGTTGTTTATGTTGGTTAACTGAGAATGACTTACTTCTAAAAAAATGCCAATAACAGCAAGTCCATCCGGAGCTGTAGCCGCCTGATCAAATGACTTGTACTTGACAGCGTTCCAGTGCACCAAATGAAGCTAGAACAGGAAAGGATTCATCAGTGGGACTAATCATTATATAAAGTATACTAGCATACTAGTATACTAGTAAAGTATACTAGCATCACCGTTTCAGGACCAACTTTGGTCAAATATAAGGTTCTGAATAATAGTCCTTGATAATTGAAATCACTTTATTAAGCAAACGTGGGTGGAAAAGTGCTTAATTGACAGTCGACTACAGTTAAGAGACATTTTAATTACTATGGGGACATATACACATCACTGACCTCAGATGCGTAGCTATTTCCTGCGACCGTGTGCTCAGAGCCATCACATCCCTTTCCACCCCAGTGGAAGTGAAACTGTCTGAGCCTATAGGGGTTTTCAAGGGGGCCACCATGGATCACTGTAGGAGACGACACAGAATGTAAAAAGGTTTACTGGCCTCGTTGGTGATAGAAATACATCTGACCAAGGCTTTATGATACATGAAGGTGTTGATCCAATTCTTATTTTAAATTCAAAAGTCACACAAAAACAAACATGCGTAAGTCCTTGTAGTAACACCTCACAGACTTGAATGACTCTGTCTGTAAAAGTGCACATTGTGTAGTGTCTATTTTAAGTTGCACATCAATCTATCATTTTTTTGTGTCCTAAACCTGGGCTTTAGTTTGACCCACAAATACCAGCTGCCAAAGCCTACACAGAATGATTATGGACACCAAAACAATATCCCATATGACTACATGCATAAATATAATGTAAAACGCTATTTTTGTTCAGTACAAGCGGTTTAATTTGGTTCTTTTACAATTGTTGTTACAACTGGATATCTGGATAAGTCTGACCGTGCAAAGTGCAAAGTAATGCTCTGATCTGCCAGCAAGGAGGTGTAGCAATAAAGAAAAAGTCATTTGACAAAGAAAAAAGTAAATAAAATGTAAATGCAAATTGCAACTGCAATATATACTAGTAACAGTATGTTTTTAGAGAAGATACTGTATTTAAATACTAGCCCATGTAAATAATGGAAATACAGTGGCTAAAGGTGAGTGTGCTGTTAACAGTGAGCCTTGAGGTACTCCACAGTATGTCATTAAACTTGTATATTTCCATGGAGACAACTAGATAACACCACTGGGTCAAGCAACAGGTTATATCTCTGCCACTCACAGTATTTTTGGGGCATTTTTGAGCATCTATCGAAATAAATTTAAAAAGGAGCATATTTTAAACAGTGGTGTCAGTGGAAACACAGTCCCTTGTTCATGTACAGTGAAAGCTACTAAAATAAAGTGATATGATATGATTTGAGACATTACACTGGCTTTATCACTGGTAGTAATAACAGGGTGGTAAACATGGAACCACCCAGTTATAAAAGCAAATAGGGTCATAATAAGCATCAAGATCATTTCAGGTTATTATGACTCTTGTCCAGCAGACAGCGTCTCATACTTTTAAGTGTTAGCTACTTTTCCCTCCAGTATAAACAAGGTGTTATTTAGCCATAGATTACAGTCAATTTTGTAAAAGGCTTGCACTTTCTAAAGCCACAAGCTAATCCACTCAAAATAAGATGAAACATTAATGCTCCACAAAGCAACTATCATATCTGCGATTATGGATGAACTTTGTACTCACATAATATACTTATGCATGTTTAAAGAGTTAGTTCAGTGTACATTTGTTACCAAGTTTGTGTATAATTTCACCACCCAAATAGCATTAATAAAGTTAAATAGAACCCAAAATTAAATTATAAAAATAAACAATAAATTGAAATAATAAAATAAATTAAATTATAAAAAATAAACCCTTTACAAAATCGGTCATCTGTGTCATCAAAGTTTACCACTACTGAATGTCCATTGTTGGAAATGTTGATGGAGGTACAGTGATCATAGTCGAGAATTATTGGCCCCAAGCTTGGGTCATGTGAAACTTGGCGGGGGATGTCAATGGGAGACTGGCGGCTTCCCTGAGCCACTGGGTAGCTTTTATGCCATACCTCTGGACCTATAAAGAGAAATTGAATTAAAAGTGATTAATTGTATGGATTGGATGGAAAAGCTGCATTGCATGTTCTTTTTTCTTTTCTTTTTTTTCTTTTTTTAAAATCTCCTTACACTGACAACTATAAGTGACCGCACAATCCTTTAAGCAACAGGTAATCTGGCATTAGTCCAGTGAAAGCCTCCTCCTCTCTATTTGCTCTTAGTATAACTTATCCAGAGAGAAAACTAAAATAATCAAAATATAATTTACCGTTCTCTTGCCCATACCCCCAGTGGTTCCCTTTCATGGTCACGCAGAAGATGCTATGTTCCGTTGGAGATCACAAAGGTCCCTGGACCAGGGAGCTGCTCCTAATGAAGCTCAGCGGGCGGCCGCTGAAAGGGAAGGGCAATTATGCGCCTTGACACGCCTCCCACGCGCTCGGAACCCAAACAATACACCCAGACGGCACCAGCATTTTTATTTTATTATTTTTTTTTTTCTTGTTGCCTATGTATTACATACATACAACAATATTTTAACCCATAGATTTGTATTTATATGGAAGGTTTTGGCTATTTGTTAGGTTGCATTTTATCACATTAATTTGTGATATTATTATAATTTAGCTGATCTTCTTGCTTGGTCAGTATATGGTCAGTATAGTATTTATATTGACTTACCTTGTTAAATGTCAATGTATGTCTCCAATCCAGTCTATATAGCCTGAAATATCTGAAATCATTTGCTAAACGATTTGGAGTTTAGCTGCCTTTCCACAAATGATACATCTTTGCATGAGACCGTGCACCTGCAGCCATTACGCGACCATATTGCACCCTCTAGTGGTGTTTCTTACTGATGCACTAAATCAAATATATATTTTTTATATATAAATACTTTTTTTTTTTCGTCCTTCAAACTTCTTTATAACGAGTCATGAGAATGTATTAAAACCTTTGTATTTTTTATGTAACTTATTCAAAAAGTCAAGATGCATCATGATGTCGCAAAGCCACGGGTTTTACGTCGAAAGTGCGAATGCTGCGTAACATTGAGCTCTAGGTTTTCTTTGGAATCTGCTACGTAGTATGTTAATATATTTCTCCAGACTGCTGAGAAAGCCTTAATGCTACTATGGCATCCACTAAAGCTTCAAAAGAGCAGAAATACGACAGGCAATTGAGGTAAAAGCACAGTACAATTTATGCTCCAGGGTTCCTCGATACCAGACAGCACAAAATACAACTAGATCTCCACCTAGCTCTCTTGCTACTTGCGGTGTTGTTATGCTAACAAGCTAAGGCTGCCCGATAAAATGAATATATGTATGATATGCTAATAAAAATAGACAAATAATTAACCTTTATTCGTTACTGTGTACTGTTTTGTATTTGTAGTGTTCAAACGTGGCAGCTTATCCTGTCTAAAGAGAATACTACACCTTACCAATGTCCCTCCAGTCTAAATGCTAATACCCATTCATTCTTAATGCCACTGTCAATGCTTTTTCCAGATTATGGGGAGACCACGGCCAGGAGGCTTTGGAAAATGCTCACATCTGCCTCATAAATGCAACAGCAACAGGGACAGAGATACTAAAAAACCTGGTTCTTCCTGGTAAAGACTAGTTCATTCATTATGACTGTATTATTATTAAATGGCAGTGATCACACTCTGTAATGATGCAGGCATTGGAGCGTTCACTATAGTTGATGGGCATACTGTTACTGGAGAAGATATTGGAAATAAGTAAGGCTGCACCAGGCCACATAAAAATATATATATTTACTGTGTTTATGACAGTATTAATGTTGGCTTTTGTCTTTTAGCTTTTTCTTGAGTATAAATCACATTGGAAAAGTAAGTTATGATCTCATGACAGCACCATCACATTATAAGTAAGTATAAGTAGGTGAAGCGTCTCCTTGTCTGTTTTTAGAACAGAGCACATGCTGCCACTGAGCTTCTTCAGGAACTCAACAGTGATGTTTCAGGAAACTTTGTTGAAGAGGTTTGAATTTTAAGTGTGTTAATAATTAATATGTAAGATTATCATGCAATTTGTAACTGCTTTTTATTTGTAATTCTTTTCCAGAGTCCTGAGAAACTCTTGGAAAACAATCCAGAGTTTTTCCACAGATTTACTGTTGTCATTGGTGTCCAGTTACCAGAAAAGTATGCCTTATTTACTTTTACTCAATGGTAAACATGTTGTTCATGTATTCTACTCTTATTTTTGTTCCTGTATAAAGCACATGCTTGCGGCTTGGCTCTGTTCTTTGGAGTGCCTCTGTGCCTTTTCTCATCTGTAAAACATATGGACTCATTGGCTACATGAGGCTAGTGGTAGAGGAGCACACAGGTAGATAAAGATTTTAATAGTTACTAGTTTAATTTTATGTAATTTCAGTGAACTATTATATTTTATTCACATGATTTTCAGTGATTGAGTCACACCCAGACAATGCCTTGGAGGATCTACGATTAGATCAGCCTTTTGATGAACTGACAAATCACATTGCTTCTTATGACTTAGAAAGCATGGACAAAAAGGTTCCACAGTCAGTAGCATTGACCATGTATTCTTATTGTTGGATTACTTCACATTTTCTTGTACATTTTTTTAGGACCACAGTCACACTCCTTGGGTTGTTATTGTTGCCAAATACCTAGAAAAATGGTTTAGAGAGGTAATAATAATTTGTTAATATAATATTTTGTTTGACATTTCATTTAATCTCGATTCTCCTTGCTCCTCTATAGCATAATGGTCAGTTACCAAAGACGTATCGTGAGAAGGAGGCCTTCAGACAATGCATACGAGAAGGTATTCTCCTATAGCATTGTTAATTGTAAATATGACACATTCTACATTAATGTGCATAATACTTTCCCCATGTATTTCAGGTATCAGGAGAAATGAGAATGGTGTCCCAGAGGATGAAGAAAACTTTGATGAAGCTATAAAAAATGTCAATACTGCTTTAAATCCAACTAAGGTGAATTTATATTATTTTTAACATTATAAAGTATTTTTATTTAGTACTGTATTTAGTATTTCTACAAATAAATTCATGTAATTTAAAATTACGCTGCCTTTTTAGATTCCAGCTGCTGTTCAGGATCTCTTCAACAGTGAACAATGCAACCTCATCACTGATCAGGTACTCAGTTTGACCTTTTTATTGTGCTTTGTACTGCTGTTTTTACGTAACTTATTAAGCTCATCTTTCTGCATGGACAGTCCTCTCCCTTTTGGGTGATGCTGCGAGCTGTCAAAGAGTTTGTTCAAAATGAAGGCAATGGTAATTTACCTGTCCGAGGCACAATACCAGATATGATAGCAGACTCACAGAAATTTATTAATCTACAAAACATGTAAGTACTTTTCTGGGTAAGAAATATTCCAATTTGTCATCTTTAACCCTTGTATGTACAATATCATTTAGTTGTGTTTATATGTTTTGTGTGATTTTACAGTTACAGACAAAAGGCTTTGCTGGATGCAGCAGCTGTTTCAAAACATGTGGAGAGTTTAATTCAATCCACTGGACTGGTGTGTTTGTAAATCATTTTGCAAGTTTATTGTAGTAAAATCTAGCAGGTACAATATTTTTTCTTATGAAATAGGCACCTGAAAGCATATCTGATAAGGACATCAAACTCTTTTGTAAGTACCCCTTACTGTGTACTGTGTGGTCTGTAGTTTTATGTTTGTCTCATGTATTTATGAATTACACATTTTATTTTCTTTGTATATTAGGCAAACATGCATCGTTTTTGAGAGTGGTGCACTGCAGGTCCTTGGCTGAAGAATACAATGTGGATTCACAAAATAAAGATGAAATAAGTATGATTACATCATCTGAGCTTTGACTTTCTATGAGAGGGTAAATGTTTTGGGTTTTTTTTCAGCGTCATCCATGGACAGTCCAGACAGTGAGATGGTTTTCTATCTCATGCTGCGTGCTGTGGACCGCTTCTTTCAGCAGCATTCACGCTACCCAGGTAAAGAATACAAGAATTTATTATTGAAAAAATAAAATCACGTGTAACTGTTGTCCACAAGATGGCAGTCTTAGCTATTCTTAGGGAATTGCAATTGGTGAGCTTGAGGAACTCTACTCTAATTACTCCTTTTATATCTACTTTATTGGTTTATTTTTTGTCTTGCTCATTAGGAGTTTATAATTACCAAGTGGAAGAGGATATCAGCAAACTGAAGCTGTGTGTGACTGGACTTCTACAGGAATATAACCTCAGCATCAATATCAAGGATGATTATGTCCATGAGTTGTAAGTACTCTTTTTGTCAAATATTAGTTTATGTCCAGAATTATATCTCAAGTACATCATACAATGCTTTATTTGTTTCTGAATGATTTGCCAATAACTTTTTCATGGTTTGCTTAGTTGCCGTTATGGTTCCACAGAACCACACACAGTTGGTGCATTCATGGGAGGTAAATGCCTGCATTATACACATTATGCAATGCTTCTTAATAGTTTACTAATGAATTTCTATTTTCTTCAGGGGCTGCAGCTCAAGAGGTCATCAAACTCATTACCCACCAATTTGTGCCCTTTAGCAACACTTACATTTACAACGCCATGTCACAGACCTCTGCCACCCTGCAGCTCTGAACAGTGAGGTATATTGGTTTCCAAGAGTAACTTAATTTAATGATTGTCAACACTATGATGGGACATATGAGTCACAACGGATCTTTCTTTATGCTCAGTATTGTGCACTTCATTGTAAGGATCAGTGGTCAGAAATCGATAAGTGTTTTATCAATAATCTGTTAAATCTACAATGGCTAAACTATGTTGTATTTTTAACTGCCACTGTCCAGTACATTACAGTATGTAGCACTTAATACACAAATACTTTCTTGGTTTGTGTTGGCAGGAATGATGTTGATCTTTTTTTATTACAATAAATAAGTCACTGTTGTAAGAAAATCTTCTCTTAATGTTAACATATGATATTGTGTGATTCATCAAAGAGTTGGCAAAGATATTTCACTGGCAGCATCTGATAAACTTTGAGGTAAGTTTATGTGATTTGATAAGTGAAACAAGGTTTACACAGTTATCTTGTCTAAATAAATGTTACATGACAACCATGTGAGCTTCTTGGGAGGCCTGCAATGTGACTTATCCTCTAGCTGTGTTCAGGTTAGGATCAGGGCCCACACTTTGGACATGTTTGTTTCTTCAACATTAGGGGGCACTATGCTTTATACAGTTTGGAGTTAGAACATTTTCTCAAATACTGATGGTAAACATATTGGGAACTTTCTCAGTATGAGAACTAATTACGTGCAAGAACTAATTAAATGCATGTCTCTATTAATATAATATGGAAAAACGGCTAGCATTGTCATGCCGTTATTTTGTTTTGAATAGATTTGGTGGTTCATGGTTCCCATGAACAGCACTGACAATTTGGGAAATCATTGTGTCCTTTGTTATAATGCCCTGTAATAATCTTAACTCCTTGCTCAAAATTAAAATGTCCTGTTCTTTTATGATGCACAAAAAGACATAAACATCCAAAAGTTAAAGTACAGTGCTAATGCATTGTTAGTGTTGCTTACTAAATTACTTTGATACAGAAAAGACAAAATCCTGCTCAAAACTGTGATTTGTGTAACTGTACAGCTGTGTACAGCTGTGTAAACATCTCAAGTCAAAACAGACAGCCTGCCCGTCCTCGTATTGCACAAATGCTGTTGATCTCAATGTGAAATTTCAGTTATTTTAGCCTCTGTTTATTACTTCTTGCATTAATTACATCATACAGTATTTTATGTCTTGATGTTCTTTTTGGTATGGGGAGCACATGTATATTTTTCATGTACCAAACTGTCTCTGTTTACACAACCAAATGTTATTCCATGAAGGCAGAAGATAACTGTCATGCTGAGACTTGTAAGATTACATGACATTCATTTCAGTCACCACACTGCACATGCAACACTATTTTTGATACTCTCCCTTATGAAGCCTTCTCAGTAGTGCAATTAAGTGTCATTAGCACACCTAAAATACCATATGCAGAACTTCTCCAAGTAAACCTGTTTGCCAAAAGCAGGTTGGAAACCTGTTTGCCAAAAGCAGGTTGGATAAGTAATGAATACTTTCTATGGATTTACTGATGAACACTAAAGACTGTTTAACACTACAATTTCAAGGGGCTCACAGTGACTTCACCTGTCCTATCAATTTACAGCCTAAACAAAGTGAAATGAGCTGAATGTTTGCAAATGAATCAATGACTTCAAATACCCACCCTCCAGCTGCACTGTTGCACCCTTATTATCAATACTTCAGTTTACTGGCTCTGCTCACAGCAGCGTTATCTTAAAGCCACAGGAGAGGTCCCACAAAGGGTGCATGTGTGTTCTCACCGTGAGGGGGCTGTGGGGGTGGGGCAGTCGTTAATGCTAAAATCAATCAGTAAATCAGA
Source organism: Scartelaos histophorus (assembly GCA_000787155.1). Taxonomy (NCBI): domain Eukaryota; kingdom Metazoa; phylum Chordata; class Actinopteri; order Gobiiformes; family Gobiidae; genus Scartelaos; species Scartelaos histophorus. Next base: position 36,680 of record KN508400.1, on the reverse strand, counting down.
AGACTGCCGGCACAAGAGCCTCACTGCACAGATTCTTACTGTAGCTCTGTGCAATAAAGGGGGGAGGGGCGTGTATGAGTCAGCGCCAGAAAAAAGCAGAGTAAGGTGACAGATTGGTGGTCACATCCACTCAGAGGTTACATTCTAAAGTGTTCTCCTGGATCCTCTTTGCTACGGCTGGAAGAACATAATCTAAAAACAGGTCAGCATGAAAACGAAACGGCAGGTACTAGCTGTAACTTAAAGGTTGAATAAGATGTCTCCTGATAGCTCATGGCTCTCATTTGGGCCATTTACTTGGCCCTGGTCCAAAGAGTCCAGATCTCACCTCCTCCCAAGGCAGGCTGAATTAAAAGCGGCTTGCCAAAGCATAGCTGAGTATTTAGTGTTTTCTGAGTCTGCGGGAGGGCAGCATACTTCAGTCCTCTGGGGTCCACACAGGGCTGCGTTATTCTCCCTGCAAGCAGATGTGAAGAATACATGTGTGGACAGTAATGGAAATGGCATCACAACGCCGTCTTCACTTTAGTGTTGAGTATTTTAGGTGCTGAATCTGCAGTGTATTGCATATCTGCATATTTCTGCTCTGGTGGTCTTTACCTGACTTTAATTTGATTTAATAGACCACTCTGGTACACACCTCGGTTGGTTTACTGTGTGCACAATCCAGAAAACCCACAACAATGCAGTTTTAGCCAGTTAGACCCTTGCAAGGTGGAGCGACCAGGCCTAAATGGTTTTATTTGTTCCAGATGTCCTGCTATTGAGCACACACAGTTGCACAAGATACTTGAAGAGTCAGTGCACAAAATACCCTGATTATCAGTGCCAGTGCATACTGCATACACATACCATATATTTACAGTATACACGTAGGCCCTATACATGACGTCCATAAGTGAAAAATGAGAAGTTAGCCATGGAGCATGTCGTACTGGTAAAGCAGCAAAACAGAGAGGTTTACACATCAAAGCTGTAGGATTCACCATACTAAATGCCGGGCATTACATTACCTACATTACCTTGAAGACATGTTTTTTTTACACATATAATACGTTGATCCATAAAGGGCCACTAGCCACTGTTTGTGTCAGCCAGCCTTGGATCATCAGAGAGAGTTACACAAAGGGCATATGTCTCAGTGAATTTGCACATCACTCAATTATAGCTATGTTATATGTTGGCCTCAGAATGAAGAGGAAAGAAAATAAGTTTTGTTATACATTTTAGGCAAGCTGTGATTTGAAGGCGTGTGCTGTGCTACAGTATAAAGTTTTATCATGATTTTAAACCTCACTGCTGACGTCATTGACCATCTTGTATGTTTGCAATGTTTTATTGTGGTGATGCTTGCCCCTGGGACAAGCGATCTATACACTTTCTGTTCATATAATCTCTCTCTCATCTCTCCATCTTGATTTGTGTTCCATTAGCGCAGGGCCTTTGGAGAGACTGTAAGTCAGCATCACCATATGGGGTCAGCACTTCAGCGTTCACTCTAGCCCTCAGATCATGTTACACACATCTGAACCTATGCACAAAACATCCAGGGAGCAGAACAGCTACAGGCAGCACAAATCTGCAGAGGAGGAAGTACCGCAAATCTTTTTAGAGTCAAAATTAAATTTGAATGAACTTGAATGAACAACACGTATAATAATATTGTTACACTTTCTAGTGAATTACAAAGTGAATTCTTCGACAGCTACAGCCAATCATATTTTCCACTGTGGTCACTGTATAGTTCAGAAGTAACATTTCTGTGGATTAGTAGACTCTTAGTTACGATCCCACATTCCCCATGTTTTTACAAAATATGAAAGTATGCGAGATTAATAAATGTGATAATGGCACAATACAAATAATATTAATCTTCAACTGTTCTCAAATATTTACATTTCAGATATTTGTTGCATACCTTTCTCCCCATCTGTTTGAGCAGTACATTGTGAGTAAACTTGTCACATTTTTGTATGGCTTCATGTGTTTGTTCATTTCTAGCATACTTCAAAAGATGTGCTTTTGTGATCTGCTAGTGTGCTTGTACATTCTCCAGGTGCCATTCTTATCGCTGTCACCATTTTGTGCGACTGGAATCCACTCCTGCACCACAGTGGTTTGTCTTTTTTATCAAACATCACACACACACTGAAATCGAAAAATCATTTCCTTTCTTCAGGACATTGTTTCCATTCCAGCAAAGATACATGTAGATGTGCGGATGTCTTTTTAGAAACCGGAGCAGAGTATTTGGCCCCATCGCGTCATAAGAGACCACTGCATGTGCTCGCCTTTGTCTTGACAAATTTCCCTCGACAGACTTAATGAGAACCACCTGTTTTGTACGGCTGTCACATCCAAAACATGGAGACGAGGAACTATGTCAGAAATGTCTGCAGCTTTAGGGAGGTATAAGGGGCATGTTGGTAGCTGTTGTACATTTGCACTCAGGTAAGAGTACCGTTACCTCAAAATAATTTTATTTGGAAGTAGGGTCATAGGAAAGAAAATCCTTAAATAATTGCTAGAATAACCAGATGTAACATCTGATTTATAATTTGAAATAAAAATAGTTAAGGACAAAACCTTAAATAATGCCCAAAAGTCTGGTATTTTTAAAGGCTAGACCACAAAAATGAGAAAAACTGTAATGTCTGAAGCAGCATTGCAAGAAACACATTTTTGTCACAGTTAAAATAGCAACCAAAGCCATTACTGAAAAATGAGAACTGTTACACTGCAAGAAAAGCACTGGATCTGAAATCTATTCAAGTACAATTTTATCAAAACGGTTACTCAAGTAAATGTTTTTGCCTAAATGTTTCTACACACATCTGCATACTTCTGCATATTTATTGGCTCCTGGTAGGTTGCTGATTTCACAGTGTGATGTCATCTCTAATGATTGTCTTTTGTTTGTTTTTATGGTTGTTTTAATGTCTAATTGAGCACTTGGAGGATTTTGCACATGTTTTTCCAATGTGGTTTTACAAATGGCAAATAAATTAACCTAACCTACTTTAATGATACTGTTTACTCAAAGCGCATTATATAATTTTGTCCGTGTATGGAGAATGCTGTAAGCACATGGTCCACAAAGGTGTGAGTGGGTGAGAAGGATTGCAGTCCACATGGGAGTGTTTATGAAGACGTGATGTTCAGGAGAATTCCTCAGATAAGTGACATAGCCTCCTTCTGTTCATCAGGCTGCACGAGAGGAACTGGGCACAAACAATACAGTGGCGAGGATCAAAATAGTGGTTTGGGTTTAAAAACACAGGTCATTCCCACGAGTACCACCTCAGAAAATATTTGTAAAAAGGATTAGGATCACAAGTGGAGAAGTTAGTAGTCAATATTTTACTTATAATAATGTTTGTGTTTTGTCCTTTTGCACAGGAACAAAATGGCAGTTTTATACAGATATACGAGGATACTATTTTTATTTGATTTATTTGAACTTTTTATGCTGGATGCCATACCATAATGTAACCAATATATGGATAAATAGGACAGACATAAGAAAAACACTGACCTCGGTGCTGATTTAAACAATATTATGTCTTTATTCAGTTAGGATTCACAGATACAGCCCTTCCTATTGCATCTAGATATGTTGACTTTGATTTATTGCTATTTTATTTAGTATTTTTACAGTAATATTCATAAAAGGTTCAAGATAAATACGCTTAATGCCATATCAAAGTAAAGTAAAGTAAGACAGAAGCAGGTAGGGGACCCTCCATCTGAAATACTAGTGCACCTTTACTATGCCAGTGCTGTACCTCATACTGCACCTATTTTAATTACCTATTTGTTCATGACCCTTGGCTATGTAAACTGATAGCTGCATCTTAGCTTTAATAAACACACTGCATACACACTCGTCGTGGGAATGAGTAAACTAGCTGGTGGAGGGTCTATACATGGTGTCAGCCCTGGTCCAGATCAGAGCATTCCTGAGATTCTTGTCTGTAATTAGACTGGCAGGTTTGATTCAGCTTTATATCTTTTCTCCACCATCTCAAAGGACACTGCTCGCCATCCTCAGATCTCCAGCCACATGCGCGCACACACTCCACGCACAAAAGAAACACAATAAGATGAGAGAGGGGCCTCTTCGCAGCGCACTTAAAAAAGCAACTCATTCCCTCAAGGTTTTGTGTGCGCACGGCTCGCATGTGGAGGCATCAGGCTGTGCGGAGATGGTGTAATTGTGCGTACATTAGTCTGTGCTCGGCTTGTGTCAGCAGGTCGGTAGATGGTATTAAAAGGACCCATAAAAGCGGTAGTTTGGAGGAGCAGAGGAGAGGAGCGGAGAAGAGGGACAGTGAAGAGGAGGAGGAGGGGGTCGGGGCAAATATGTCCAGTCTGATCCTTTCATTAGGCAGCAGGGGGGAGCTCTGAAATCACACATGCACGATCCTACGCCTGGTGCAGCAACAGAGCCATACTGCTAAAACCATTTATACACTGTAAAATGACCCAAAAATGCAACCAGAAAACAGAATATACACTATTATCCAAATGTTCTCTAATTGTGAACCGAAAACCAAAGTCTATAACATCTTAGACTAGGTTAGTTTATTTGCCTTTTGTAGTTAAAACCCACATTGGAAAAACATGTGCAAAAAGCTCAAAGGAGACATTAAAAACAACTATAAACAGACAATAGACTAATCACAGACAGCACTCACATTAGACTGGGAAATAAACAGGATACAAAGATTAAAGAGCTAAAATATTCTACACAAAATGCCTGAGCTAAAACCTAAATTGCATTGTTAAAGCTTGTTTCACAGTGTTGGTACTGATTATTGAGTGGGTATGATTTAGTATGTCAGCTTAAACCTAATATGAGAGAATATTAACTACTACTGGCTATTTTATGCACAGTAAACTTGCAAACATTATCTTCTTTTTATCTATGGAAAGAAAAAAACAAGGTTAGGCTATTTGTTACTGAGAAAAGGGAAGTTGGCATAGTAAATAGCTGAAGTTTAACCTGTCAGTAGGGAAGAGCAATATATCATTTATAATGTCTGTACTGGTGATACTGTGTAACTTGTTTGCAGGAGAGTCTGTCACCTGCTTGTCTACATGGAGATGTGCCGAGATCGTTCCACAGTATGGACATAAACTTATGAATCTCCTTGTCAGATCTATGGAGAAGCAACCCCACTCACAGAAAGAATTGGTGTTTTTGTGATAATTTTGATCAATAAATAACACCTGTAGCTGAATAAATGCAAGACAGGTTAGTTTAATGCCATAGTGTGGACAATTTAAACAATTTAAACCTAAGTACAAATATATCGATGGAGACAAACAGGTTGCAGAAAGGTTACACAGTGCACCTTGAAGCCCAGTTTGTTCACAGTGAAACAGATTTTTACTTTTCTCAAAAATGGAAACAGAAAAATAATTAGAAGGCTAAAACATGCTTACATTACGGACATTACTCAAATTTTCCGCTAAATATTGCTTTTTAGTCTCCATTTTGATTCCAGTCTCAAAAATAGATTCTGATTGTTTGTCTGAACATGCTTGCCAAAATCTGTATGAAAATGCTTATGTTTTACCCGGGGTCATTGTTTTCAATACAAACAAATGGCCCAGAACAGAGGGTACTGACTTCACAGTACTCTTTGTACCTCTCTCACCTTCCTCCAAATGTACACATGCACGTGCACACCTTTCATGTCCGTGCACGAGCTTGTCCACTGAACAATGGCACTTTGTTGTAAGACTTAGCAACAATCAGATGAGGACTAAGCTCACACAAGAGGAAGTTATGCGAGAGTGAAATTTTGCAGGTTTGATCTTTCTGCACTAAAGTAGCAATATTAAATGCAGTGTTGCCCTTTTTACACTGAATATTTGTACAGTATTATGGGATGCCTTGGAAATGCATACCCCTTCTTTTGTTTCCAGTTCAATAAATATGAGGCTAAAGGGTCAGGGAAAAGTCAGGAGCAGCAGACAAACTTTATGAAGGATAAGTTATTGTTATTTTTGTACGTGCCTTACCCACACAGTCCCCCCTTCGCTACACCTCGTGTCTCATGTTTAGCAGCTGAGTTGGTCTTTTCAGAGTGGATAGTGCCAGAGAAGCTGTTCCTTTGGCTGTCATAAGAGATTAGACCCGATATGAAGATCCTGCACTAGTTTGTATGACATGTAGCTGTGGATGTAGGTCATGTCCTTCAGCCCAACTGTGAGTGATTGGTGTTAGTAACGTGGGCTTACTGTAGTCTAAACAGAGCCGGAGTATAGTGCCTCAGTGCTGGTCCGTCCTTATTGTTTATCTAAACCTGACTTGTCTTATAAGGCTTTCTCTTCGCCCGGCCTCCTCCTCCTCTCATTTCCACAGCTGTTACAACCAGGGAAAACAATATCAATCCAATAGCTTTTGTATTATGGGGCTGGGGTGGGTTATGATTAGCAAAACAATATAAACACAGACCTTTACGCAAAATCAAATATGGTTTAATGGTGCATTATGTAACATTTCTGGTGGAGGGCCTGCTTCCTGTTTGCAGATGGAAATGTCACTGCTTTGACTGGACTGTTCCATAGTATTAACTGATATATCTTGCATTTATTCAATTACAGGTGGTTTGTTGCCAAAAATATACTTGACTTGGTGAAGTCGCCTGCCTGTCTCCACGCAGATTGTATTAAGTGGAACATTCAGGCACAAAAAAACTACATCTCAATGAATAACAGAAGATTCCAAACCCTCCACCTGAAAACTAGCACCGTGTCTCTTTAAAGTAAATATTTGTCTAAAGGTTTTTTCTCAGAAGTGTAACGTAGCATGAACTGTGTAACAAAAATATGTATTTTAATAGACCTCTGTGAATGTTTCTCAAGATCTAGAGTTCCTAACATTAAAACAGTTCAATCATTACCTATTGTCCTCCCATTTTAACCACTTGCTATAGCGAACATGCTGTGATGTAACAGCAGTGTACCGGTAGTACAGGTACAGCATGTCAAATACAACAGAGGCCTAGAGACTGAACAAAGAACAGACCCCTGCCTATACCATCCACCGTGACGATTTACAGGATGTTTAAGCTCAGGGATTTCAGGTCTATAAACATACAGGTCGGCCTCCATACATCACGTGTTACTGGCCAGAAGGGCATATAGAGGAATGAAAGACTCTAAGTGGCTTTTCAGGGAAATTCACAGTTTGTAATGCAATGTCCCTTAACAACTGAAATATAGCATCAGCAGTATTGTTATGCTCTCTGGGGGACTAGATGGCACTCTGGTCATACGTCCACCAAGGCATTACCATTATGTAAGGAAGGACTTCCTCTGTAAAAGCTACTATAGGCCAAATCAATATGCAAATTGCTCAGGAGAAGTAAGATCATCTTCTGAGGGAATATTAAAGGCAAATAAAACAGGACTATTAAGTTTTATGTTACCAGTCAGTCTGATAGGGTCATTTGATATTTCAAGAATCCATATTACGCTGTCATAATGTTGTTTCCTCATCAAAAACATACCTAGTGTGGTGTTTTGATTCCTTCACACATGTTCAACACACAAACCCTGCATTTTTAGGTTGAGTTCATCTCTCAAACAGCAAACACTCCATTCCACCTTGTGATGTCATGTGGCAATACAGGAAATGCTCCATTGTGTTTCAAAACTCTGTACTGGACTGTACTGATTTGGATAAAATTACAAATCTCTACTAAACCAAAGGAGAAAGGAGCTGGTAACTTGAAAACTACTGCTTCCTGACACGGTGGAACAGAGCATTTTCAGCTTTGGAGATGTAGACAGATAATAAAGGATTACACAACATGCAACTCCAGATATGTTTGCAAGGAGGTAACAACATTATAACAACATGGCTAAAAGCACAAAGGATACTTTTATGTTTTATGTTACCAATTAATTTGATTGGATTATTTGACACTTTTTAACACATATTTTTTTTCTGCCTTACTGATCCTTCTACCACAACAAGTACTTTCTTTTGACAATTTGAAGCTGACAAATATTACTTAATTAATATTTCTATAAATCATGTAAGCTCATTTATTGATGGTGGACATGTTTGTATGGTTTCAGTAAAATACCCAAACATATATATTACACCTGAAGAATAAATAAGTATTGTGTGATTCACTGATCTCTAAACCAGTGTGCTCAGGCCTGTATGGCTCTATATGGGCTCTATAGAACCAGCCTGGGGAGCTGTGTGTCCTCCTGCCAGTCACTCTAAATAAAGGAGAGTGTGGACAGTACAAAGCCCCCAGGAAGTGCCAGTGTCTCTGCGTTGGACATATGGCAGTGCTGAGGGCCAGGGGCTTTTCTCAGAGGAGGGAGCGGGGCAGTGTGGTGGAGGTGGGGATCATATGTTTAAGCCTGAATCTCCTGCAAAGTTAAGGGGGTTTAATGAAGCGTGTGGGGGGCTGGGGACAGAAGGAGGACCTGGCACCTGCCCCAACCAGCCACTTCATCAGCTCTGTTCGGGTTGTGGTCAGTTTTCCTTCCGCACAAACAAACATTCAAACTGCAAACGCACATGCATGTACACCGAGCGGAATAACTTAATCAGTCAATACACAACGCGGCAAATTAGATTTCTTCATCTAATTTGATTTTCGTGCAGTGGGGGTGGTATGTTTGCTTGTCGTGCGTCTTGTCTGGACAGAAATCTTTTTTATAATTCTGAAAAACATGTTGTCCAAATAGGCCATTCACATAATAAAGCTATTTTTAAAGTGAATTAATGGTATATGCGACTACCTATGGGAAAATGGTTCAAATCCATAGAGCGGCATTCACACTGAACAAAACCTCTTTGACTGTGAAGCCCTAATGATGGAAATGTAATTGTCAAAAATGCTAAATATGTTTTCATTAATCTAAACTGCGTGAGTTCTTTATTGCTGGTAGTTTGAGTAGTCAATCTCTCCCATGTGTCTGTTGACATATGACAATGTGAGAAGCTGGAACAATCTGCCCTAAGCACTTTACACAGAACAATATGACATGTGCTGTTATGGCAATCTTCTATATCTTCTAAATCTTTCTATAAGTTCTTAAAAGTATAACATTTTCTCCATATTTATATTTATTTTGCCTTGTTTCAGTGATTAATGGATCATAGTGTTGTGAAATATAAACATATTTTCTTCCTTTTAATTAATAATTTAACCAGTGTAGCACAGTTTGCAGATGCTTATGTAATTACTGGTCTCAACACAACAGTAAATGAAGCCGAGGCAGTTGGGCCGGAGGTGACACATGCTTTAAGTTACTATTTCCAGGTGGTTAGGGTTGTTCACATTAACCTGCAAAAGCATACATATGTACTGCAAGTCCTAAAGGGCACCTTGTAAATGTATTAAAAACTAACAGAAATGTAGAGTATCAGAAATAAGACTTAATCACTAACTAATCTTTAGGTTAGATTGATCTTTAGATATGAGAGGAATTTTTGTTCTGTACAGTAACAATGGGAAGTGTTGTATCATGCGCCAAGAACCAACTTAAGGCCAGTTTAATTTGTCTCCTAATTAAAGGAATTATATAATATTCAATGTCAATGAAACAGCTGTAGTCAGATTTATATAGAGCATCAAATTGTTTAAGCTCCTGTATTACATTTAATTGATTCTGATGAGGTGCCGGCCATGTTATAATGTTGTTATCTCCCTGTTGTGTTTGCTTCATTCACACATATTTGAGTGATGCTTTATTATTAGTCTATTATTAGTCTGTCTACAACTCCAAAGCTCAAAATCTTTCACCTTCTGATATTACGTAGTGGTAATTTTCAAGTTAACAGCTACTTTACCTTTTGTCCAGAAGAGACTGGTATTTCCAAGGCTGAAATATTCCAAATGATATTAGTGAAGGAGTTTAAAAACACAGTGGAGCACTTCCTGTATTCTCACATGACATTACAAGGTGGAACAGGTGCTTTCTGTCTGAGAGAAGAACTCAACCGAAATATGCAGGGTTTGTGTGTTAAATCTGTGTGAAGGAATCAAAACAAATGGTTTTGATGAGGAAACATTATAAAATAGATCAGAAAACAGTGTAATGTGGACCATTTAAATTCAGTCAACTTCAAATACTGCACAATATATTTGCTATAGAACACTGAAGGGACACTGAAGGGCGTAGAGTAAGAGAAATGTAACTATTTACTTTAGTTGTAATCTTACAGTCAATGATATTGTTTTTTCCATTAACTCTTACTTGAATGTAAATAATTCTCAAACAAGAAGATCAGTAAGTCTGACAGATGCTTTAGACATTGTAAAATCTTATATTGATTTGCTTCATATCCTCTCACTGAGCAGCTGGCTCAGCTTTTTACTTCATCTGATGTTTCTGGCACTATGACAAATACCACTGCAGTGAATGGATTTAAGAGGATTAATATTACCTGGTTAGCACTGTGAATGTAACACAAAGTGAACCAAGAAGTGCCGAGCCTGTTCTAAAGTACAGGTTAACTGAATCATCAAAAACATTTACAAGTAAAGATTTTGTCGGGATGCAGATGAAAACAAACATTTCAGGAAGCTGACCATTAAAAGGAAATGTAATGCTGCACTGTGGGGCTACATTATTATAGGGTGGTTGACAGGGCGATTGAGTGACTGGTATGACAGCCTGAAATACCACATTCTTTCCTATAATACCCACACACAGGTAACCGTGCACAGCAAGAGCCTTTCTGGAAATGTATTCCTCAAACTAAGCCATCATCAGCATCAAAAATCTTAATATAAGGCCCTACCTTTGTAAACCCTCTGAACTTCCTGTCCCACGACTTTTACCCCACTAAGTCATACATCAGGCACAGTATGAAAGCCGGCTCCCTTTAGTTTCAGAAACACCAGCTCTCTCTAACACGGGGGTCACCTGCTGGGCCTGAAATACAGGACATGAGAAGTGCACATATGAAGAGGAGGCACTAACAGGTCAGAAGGTCTCTTTGACATGCATCGCTGCTGGCTCCTGCTGAGAGATTAGATATCAGTTCTCTTTTTCTTCCTCACATTCTGCACTCTGTCCTTCTCTAAAACATTCTGTGAAATATAAACATAATAAACAACTTTCCTCAGCCAGCCCCCTTCTCTGTCGCTTTAGTCCTTGCCCGCCTGTCTGCAAAGTGCCAGAGGTCGTTTCATTTCACATATAAATTATTCACCAGGGCCTGAACGCCCATGTGCACTGACTGTCTTAAACAAGCAGTATCTTTGATTTAGCTGTGTCACTGGAGGCACACTGAAGGTCATCTGTGCCCAGTGGACACAGACAGGCTCGATCCTGCTAATGCAATTTACTACTGTAATTTTACTACAAAGAAGTAGGCCTGTGACATTGAAAAAGGACGTACTTCCTTGTGAATGTATTGTGAATAGTATGACTGAGTTACATACAGTGTAAATCACTCCAGGAACCACTGGAGTTGACTGTAAGATAGAAAGGTTCAATGTGTTTTTGAAACATATAGAGCCCTGAGGTCTGATCAAGGTGACTGAGTTTCAGCTGCTATCTAAAACACATACCATGCAAACATGTAAGCGACTCTTTCAATTGCACCTTACAGATAAGGTGGACAAACACTGTAGAAGCATATCTCCTTGGTTAAAATAATTTCCTTTTTACTATTACTGTCAAATACACTGTCCTCCTACTACAATCTTAAATAGAAGCTACAGTAAATCCTTGTTTTAGCATAATAGTAAATAATAATAATATCTCAATAGCTCAAACTCAAAACGGTAATTGTTTATTGTTATTACTTATTTAAATGTATTACATTTACTTTCTTATTACTGCTATGACATTAAATAGCTGCTGAAAGAAAGGTTTAAGTTTGCATTGGAAACAACAGCAGTTGATGAGCCAAATGAAAAGTGCATGGAGCTGTGAAGCTCTGTTAATGTCTCAAAAACTATAGTTGACAGTACAATGAGTGTGGATCTACAGCAGATCTTGTCTCTGTTCTGATGATACAAGAGGCCCATTGCTAAGGCATAAAGGTCTGGAATCCTCTGAGCTGCAAATGTTTCTCAAATAATGTGTAAACAGAAACTACAGCCACTTTTATCCCTCACACAGTCTTCATCTTCGGCCTCAACACAACAGTGTGGACAGAGAATGGGCAGCTGTAAAGTGCTCTTAGGGGCAGCTGCATCAGCAGAGTCAGGAAAACAGAAAGCTATGTCTTTGTGTGTGTCTTTCTGTGTGTCTTGGTGCGTGTGTGCGTGTGTGTGTGTGTAGGTGTGTGCAAGAAGAAGATGCAGGGCACATGTGTGTGGACTCATGGGTGATGGCTTCTGCTACAGACAAAGGGGAAGCACTGCCTCTCTGAGTATCCATTAGGCTAAACCAATGGATCAATATTGATCCTTATTACCACTGAGGTCTGTCTAATAGGCTTCTGGCTGTCCTGATACAATGACAGCATTAGTGAACATGTCCAGATGGGTGGACTCAGAATGGACAATGAGACACCAGGGTAGGAACAAGGCAATGATAAAAGGATAAAGATATTTACAGGTTTAGAGGAAACAAGAAAGATGGTGTTAATGCCCTTAATGTGGGCTAACTGGGTGTCAGATCCACAACAATTATAGTCTTAGTTCTATGTCAAAGAACTGCAAAGACGACCAGCCCCTCCACAGCCATGCCCACTGATAGATCAAATCAATAAGTCTCCTGGATCAGAGTGAGTGCATGTGTCTGACTGAAGAAGTTCCTGTGTTTTGGTCATCTTTAGTTACCCCATTTTAAAATAGTAAAACTGATCATTTGCCAGTATTTACTAACTGGTGTGGCATTCCCAAAAAGTCAACCTTCCTATTTATTTACAGGCAATTCATGCAATTATACACAAATGTATATAGAATGGCTTTCATACTCTGGCTTCATACTGTGGCTGTGTTTCAAACAAACACAGCCACACAGTTATGTGCTATATTGAAACCGTAAAAATAAGAATAAGAAATACAGTATCAAAATACTGTTGTGGACACTGAACTGAGATTGATTCCAGCAGGGCAAGACCTCTGGAAATTGATAGGCTTTGGATTTAGTTCACATTTTCCTTTTCTTCTTACAAGCTTCATTTGAGGAAAGCAAAAGTCTGCAGACTAGTTTTCACAGTGAAAAAGGAGCTCGAACACAGTCCCTGCTTTGTGCAGGAGGCTGCATATAGAGAACATAGTGTTAGCGTAACCAGGCAGTGCAGCTGGCCTTTCCAAACTATGCCACTTTAAAGAACTCTTTAAATCAAGATGCACAAGACATACAAACACACACACAGTGGGACATATACAGTGACAAGTGAGAGTGGAGAAGAATTTTTAGCCGTTTTATACAAATATAGTTACTTGCATCTTGCATTAGAGAGGGCAAAGACACACATATTATTGAATTACATTACTAAATTAATACTAAAATAGTTCTTATACATTTGGAAAGTACTGTTACACTATTTAGAAGTTTAATATCCAGGTTGCCAGTATTTTTGGTTCGTTTTAGCAGCCTGTTGCAGCAACCCACATGTAAATAGAGACATAACTGTGCCGCAAGAAGAAAGAAAAACATGCCAGCAAGTTCATCCTCTGGGCCCCCAAGCCCTCTTTACAGCATTCCTTTCATAAATGTTCAGGCGGCATATCTTTTTTTTAGAAACCGGAGAGTATTGGTATGTGGATGGGCTTCTTATGAAGCTACTTCTCCTCTATCGCTCTCTCATCTCGTCCTATTCTTTGACCCATAGTCCATAGTTATTTCAGGGTTGGATGGCCACGTTCTTCCCCCTTCACCTATAACCAAACTTTACCTCTGCCCTTCTTGACTGAACCTGCAAACAACTTTAGCCTCATCTGTTACAATATGTGCACCTGTATGACAATGACCTTTCAATATCGGACTCTGGTGTGAGAAGCAGGCGTGGCAACATTCTACAAGTTGGTATTAAGTAAAAACATGCTATGACCCCAGATTAGCTGTATTGTGTAATTTTATGTAACTTTACATGTTAGACAAAATGTACTTCTCTTTGTATTGCAACATGCTTACATTTCAGACTTCCTCTCTTACTTTTTTCTCTTCCTCCTGCAAATCAGCATGTCTTCCCCTTTAGTTCCCCTCAATGGTATGGATTAGTGAAGTGTTACATACAACACAGCAGAAACAAGCAAGGAACCATTTGAGAAAAAGAAAGTTGACTTTTCAGTCAAATACAGAAACATTTGAGTTTACTTAGTTACGTCATTTAGACTTGATACAATAGCCAGACATGTTTAACCAACCAAAATATTTGCACTGTACCTGGTGACTGAGAGGACATTGCTCTTTCAAGTATACCAAAGCTGCAGCTTAACATGACCAGAGTAGCAAGTAGTTGTTAATTAACAGGACCTATATGTTTATAATGTTAATATGTTTCAGTGAAGTTAGACTTTGTGTTAAAGCATTTCAGTATTACAAAAGTTGAGGAAACCAACAGGAGATCACTGTAAGATATATCTCTTTTTATTCTCTATTCGAACAATCAATTTAAACTTAACAATCCTCACAGGCACATTTTTATAAAAGCCCAACACATTATTTCATGTCTCTGCATATAGTTTATAGTAAGAATATACAGTATGAACTTCTAAAACAGAATAACAAACTTTTAATGAATGCTGTTTTCAAAAAGGCAGATTATCCTGCTGGCGTGCACTCAAAGAATTCATTAGTATGACTGTCCAACACTTTCACTCTGCTGATTGGATCACTTTCTTTCCTGACCTCTCCAATTTACCCTTCCCAATCTGACTGTCCTCAAATGGTTGCATTTGATTTGGTATTAGAAGAACATGGCCTGAGATACCACTATACTTCAGCTGTATTTGTGATACCTTAATGGCTCTCTTGCACCACTGGAGGATTAAACTGATTTCACATTTTGACTAAATAACTGCATGGTTTCAGACTGCCTGGGTGATTTCAGTGCTGCTGAGACCCTCCACAATGTTAGACACTGCATCATGAACCTCTGCGACTTCCCCACTCAAACTTATGTCCTTTTTAAGTTCCAAGTCCATCTTAGTGACAGGTACTTCCTCTGGACTTTCACTGCCGTTCACACATTCCTCTGTCTGTTCAATAGTGGTGTCGGTAGATTCTGCACACTCTCCATTCACCTCTGTGACTGCTGCAACAACATGGCCTTCTAATTCCCCATTTTCAATTTCTGCTGAAGATGTTGGGAGCTTCTCGGCCTCAGCAGAAATTTCACATGCAGAGACAGTTTCTGAAATCACAATCTCTGGAACAGGTTCGGCGTCTTCTGGTTCTGCAACGATCTCAGTCCCAGAAGATTCCTGTGCAACAAGTTCTTCTTGAGACTCTTCCTCCAAGACCTGAGCCTTTTGGACCTCCGTGGTCTCTAGTCCATCTGCAGCTGCCACTGGCTCTTTCTCATCTTTTTGTGCCAGAGATTCCTCAGGCTCAGCTGGCTCCTCCACAACAGATACAGGTTCCTCAGGGACCACTACTCCATCCTCCTCTTTTGGGTCTTCTACAGGACTTAATATTTCTGGGGCTGCTGTTGACGACTCTTCTAGTTCGGGAGCTGGAGCTGCCACTGGCTCTGGTTCTGGTTCATCTACTGTCTCTGGTTCTTCCACCAGCTCTGGTTCTGGTTCTTTCACAGACTCTGGTTCTTGTTCTTCCACCGGCTCTGGTTCAGGAGTTGCTATCACCACCGGTTCTGGTTCAGGAGTTGCTATCACCACCGGTTCTGGTTCAGGAGTTACTATCACCACCGGTTCTGGTTCAGGAGTTGCTATCACCACTGGTACTGGTTCTTCCACTGGTTCTGATTCTTTCACCGGCACTGGTTCTGGGGCTGGTGCTGCTTCCTGCTCTGGTTCTGGTATCTGCTCTGGTTCTTTCACAGTCTCTGGTTCTGGTTCTTTCACCGGCTCTGGTTCTGGTACCGGCTCTGGTTCAGATTCTTTCACCGGCTCCGGTTCTGGTACCGGCTCTGGTTCAGATTCTTTCACCGGCTCTGGTTCTGGTACCGGCTCTGGTTCTTTTACCGGCTCTGGTTCTGGTACCAGTTCTGGTTCTTTTACCGGCTCTGGTTCTTTTACCGGCTCTGGTTCTTTTACAGGCTCTGGTTCTGGTTCTTTCACAGGCTCTGGTTCTGGTTCTTTCACAGGCTCTGGTTCTGGTTCTTTCACAGGCTCTGGTTCTGGTTCTTTCACAGGCTCTGGTTCTGGTTCTTTCACAGGCTCTGGTTCTGGTTCTTTCACAGGCTCTGGTTCTGGTTCTTTCACAGGCTCTGGTTCTGGTTCTTTCACAGGCTCTGGTTCTGGTTCTTTCACAGGCTCTGGTTCTGGTTCTTTCACAGGCTCTGGTTCTGGTTCTTTCACAGGCTCTGGTTCTGGTTCTTTCACGGGTTCTGGTTCTGGTTCTTTCACAGGCTCTGGTTCTGGTTCTTTCACGGGTTCTGGTTCTTTCACAGGCTCTGGTGCAGGGGTTGGTTCTGGTTCTGGTTCTACCACAGGTTCGGGTTCTGGTGCTGGAGTAGGCTCCTCTTTTGCTGGCGGTTGCTCTGGTGCGGCTGGTTCTGGTTCAGTGGGTTTTGGTTTCTCTGTGATAC
>KN508400.1:8221-19725 GCA_000787155.1 Scartelaos histophorus | reverse complement strand
CAACAGCTTCCTCCACAGCAGTAACAGCTTTAGCAGTCACTTCCTCCACGGCAGGTGGCAGGGTCTCCTCAACTTTTGCTGCTACCTGAGCCGCTGCTACTGCTGCTATGTCATTCTTGGCTTCTTTGGGATCAGTCACATCGTAGGTGTTCTTCTTCTTCTTAGTAAGCTTGTTTCCCATGGTTACCTGTAATGAAACATGAGAATGGTAAGTCTATAATTCAAATGCTTTGCTATACGGTTTGAAATGTACTGTATGTAAATATGTAAGTGCAATGAAAATCTTGTTCAGAAAATATGACATGAATAAGATACACTTTCTTGTTAAAGAGCGCTGTGTCACATTCAGGATATTCTATAGGGGAAGAGTGAAAAATTGCCACGCGACTATACTTCCCTTCAGGAACTAAAAGAGAACTGGTGGTACAACTTTGTCTTGTACACATTGAAAGTAAACTTAAAAGGTAAAACATGTTTTTGTTTTTTTTATGCATCAAGGAACTGTTAATTGTATTTTATAAATAATATTTTATCACATGTTTTGTCCAGTAAATAACAAAATAACATAGCAGGAGTTCAGATGATACCACTTTGGCACAGGTAAGAGACAATCCGGGAACTGTCCATAGTGCTGCAATGGGGCAATTAAGACGTGACGCGTCATACGCATAGTGGATAAAGGTTATGCCCAGCACCAATACTTTTTGGCTTCACTATTTCTCTGTAAATGCAAATTAAGCTACTGTATGGACAATAACTGCACTGATCAACTAGTCTTTAACCTTACTTCAACAGACCAGTTGATTCGTGTGATTCGTGTAATTGGTAAAGATGTCTTGTTTTTTTTTTGTTTTTTTGTTTTTTTTTCCTTACGCATATAACGCACTCTGGAATTACTCTTTGAGTGCTTTTGGTGAGGGTGCATCCTACTGTAGGCCTACACAAAGGTGCGTTGCGGCCCAATGCAGCAAATTTGAACGGTGATTAAATTTCCTTCCGAGTTAACAGGTTTCTCCGGCACGAGAGCTCTGCGCGCACAGAAGCAGGCAGTGATTGTAACAAAGGAAGAAAAGACCTTAAAGCAGAGCCTGTTTCTGACTAAAATGATGGTCTGGACTTAGTTGAGAAAAACACAATGTTCAGCTGTGCTCGAACACAGACTAAAATGCAACAAAGGGACTCAGACAGGTTACGTACTGCCTACAACCCTCTAGATAAAAAGCTGGAGTGGTCTACTCTCCATCCCCCATTCTTACCCTCCCACAGCTACCTCTCCTCTCAGCTGCTCTGCCCTTTTTTGTTCATGATTAGAACCTGTCGCATATTTGCACAGAACTAATTTGATTTCTCGTCTAAACACACATTTCTGTTTTCGACCGTCACAAACCACTTAGTTCTATCCAATTTCCAATTCGACGGTTCAATCCAGAACTGTGCGTAAAACAGCGCTGCTGTGGGTGGCTCATAAAAGACGCACAAAATCAAACCAGTCGAAATAGCACATCTCTGACTCAAAGAAGAAATAACAGCCTACAGGTTTTTGTTAAACTAAGGATAAACCATGAACTAATTTAAACATTGATTCACTTTTTAATCCTTAAATTATTGTCTAATTTTTCAACATTAAAGAAATAAAAAGTCTTTGCGCACTAACCTTATGGTGATTTTAGCTGAGCTCCTGGTCCTGGCTGCTGGATGTGATAACGAAGGTAAACCTTTGGAGTGACAGCTGCAGATTCCGCCCCTGCTTTCCCAAGTGCACTGTGGGACTCAACTGAGGAGTGCCCCTTGCAATTCTCCAGACATCTGTCGCTATCACAATCCAGCCTACCCCATTACGGCTCCCTCCGCAATCTGTACCCTCCCAAAGAGAAACCCCTCCTCCAATGCACACACCCACTCCCTCTGATCAGAGCTTGTTCTTCTCAAATGAGATTATCACACGCTTTTCTAGTTTTAAATTTCACTTTAATTTTCACTGCTTGTTCTCGAAATATACCAATAGGCCTATCCACCAAATTATCACTGAAACATGGGCGACTTTGTTCGGTTTATTTTATATGGTAGGCTGAGACCAGAATTGTATTAACGGGGCATGTTGTAGGCAAAATTTTAGTTTTAATTTGATCAAGGAGGCAGAACAAGTTACTATAAAATAGTCTTACAGACCCAATGCATGCATGCACTGATATAAGGTTATAAGGATATCAGCGATTTTGAATGATCATGCAATGTTGAGATAACTGCTCCATCTACTGGACAATGTAGACAGCTACAAGTTAATATTAACAATAAATAGCCTCTATCGTGGGCACTGATTTTGTTTAAACCAACAGGAAAAGAAATATATTTTTTATCTTAAAAATAAACAATATCCAAACAAAGGCGGGTGCCTGATGCAGAGAAGTGAGAAGTTGTACCACCAACTACCAAGAAAACATCAAAGTAGCCTCTATTTAAGAAGGTCATTAAATGTAGACCTGTCTGGTCTGCAGAGGATGACTGAAGTTAGTCAGAATCTTGAACACCAGCCCTTAATGCACTTGCATCTTTTCTGGAGAACCTGGGATGGGGTTCCACTTTGAATCAAGTCGATTTTTTTCACATAGCCTAGCCTTAAGGGCTTTAAATGGCAGGGGACATAAAGCTTAGGCCAATAGCTTTTCATTCACATAGCTCAATAAGCTCTATTGTAAATATACAGATAGGCCAACCTGACAGGACAGTATTGGATGATTGTGCGAGCAGGACATTAAACATAAAACAGCATTACGTCATTCTTTGGGCTCTGGCCAAAGGGGACAGTCAGTCTGAAGTGTGTGTTGGATATTTGGTGTGTTGGAAGTTATCAGCAGCACTAAGGTTCCGCATCAGCACATGTGACGTGCTGTTAAAGCAAAAGCCTTTTCCATATTCCTGTAGCTGCGTGTGTCTCTGAGCCGGTGAGGGCTACGGGGGTGAGGCGGGAGGAGGCTGCTCGGCGTCTCGCTGTGAGGGAATCAAACGCACTGTTGGCCAGTGGCGTGAAGGCGGCGCTAGCGGAACCCGGGCAGGGCCTTGCCTTTGTGGTCGCAGAGAGAAGATGGCTCCCGTTCTGGAGAAACAGCTCCCGGTTGCCGCTGGAGCAGGCGACAACAACAATGAAGACGAAGAGGGTCAAAACCTCTGGCAAGTCGCCCTATACTTTTACCTGTCTAACTCCTAATTCCTCTTGTAATAACGCCACAAATATGCAAGTTTTGCTTTGTCACTGCCGGTTGCTCCCAAACACCACCCGGCTAAGCATCGTGCTAGCAGCAGTGTTAGCTCTCAATGACTGCACCTACTTCGTGTTTTTATGAGAACTGCGCTGCTCACTAAGTTGGCTGGAGTACTGCTCTTATTAACTTGTAAGAGAAACAGTCTTAAGTTAAGACAGCGTGAGTTACTTGTTGTCTATGTTAGAAGGTGATTTGACAGCTCCTGCTTGGTTCATGATTAGCTTTTCCGACAGACAGAGAAACAAGCTAACTGTAACTTTAGTATCCAAATCAACGCAGCTGATGATCCCAGTGTAAGAATATTTATCTTGTCCAATGTGTGTTCATTGCACTTAGAAATACTTAGCAGGTCTCGTTGGACCTAATGTATAAAGCTGTACTTTTGACAGTAGAAAGCACACAGTGGCTTAAAGCAAAATGCTTGACCATTTCCTGTTTTTGCATGTCCTATTGCATGTCAATGTCCTATTGCAACAAGGGTTTAAATTATAATAAAACAAAAGTATTTTATACGTAATGATCTACTGGTTTAATATTGATAAGGAAAAATGCCTAAAAGTTGGCTTCATAAAATCATCTTTTCTGCAGGTCTTCTATACTAAGTGAAGTTTCTACGAGATCAAGTTCAAAGTTACCATCAGGGAAAAATATTCTGATATTTGGTAAGTACTGCATCTTAGTTTTGTTTATTTTAATATCAGTATTTTGTTGTGGAATCTGCTATACAAACTATATTTTATGGTTTCTTGATACATTCTTGGTATTACAATTATATTCCACTTACCTATTGTCAAATAACAAAAATGCATGACATTTCTGCAGGTGAGGATGGAACAGGAAAAACAACACTTATGGCCAAACTTCAAGGAGCAGAGCACAACAAAAAGGGGAGGGGGCTGGAGTATCTATACTTAAGTGTTCATGATGAAGACAGAGATGGTGAGTGTACTTAATGAGCAATTCATGGGGTAATGAGTCTCCAACTCCAAAATAAACCAAAAAAATGTTTCCATTGATATGTTTTATTTATTATTATTTCAGATCTCACACGGTGCAATGTTTGGATCTTGGATGGAGACCTTTACCACAAGGGTCTGCTTAAATTTGCAGTTTCGGCACAGACCTTACCTGACTGTTTAGCTATGTTTGTTGTGGATATGTCACGGCCATGGACCATTATGGATTCCCTGAAGAAGTGGGCAAGCGTGCTTCGCGACCACATAGACAAACTCAAGATTCCACCTGAGGATACCAGAGAAATGGAACAGAAAAGTAAGTATGGTTTCATATTGTCTTATTTTAAGAATGATGGTTCTCTATTCATGTATATTGCATGAGCATAAAATGTTGCTAAAAACTGAATCAGGCCACATAACATGCACATACTGGTTGCACTAAAGAGTGGATAGTGTAAAATATGCCTCAAGTGTTAGAGGGTGAAAGTAATGAAACTCTTACATAATGCCATGGAGAGTGCTCGGCAGACAAGCAACTGGGAAACTGTAGCATGAAAGGCAAGCTCTTTATAATGTTAGACTTTATCATGGCTGTTTCTAGGTCATCACCAGCCAGGCCCATGATCCTCAGCTGTGTGCTCTGCCTGCAGGCCACTTCAGATCAATGAATGTACTCAATTGTTGGTCTTGTGAATTTTTAGAAGTCTCATCGTTTCATATGAACAGTTCCTCTAGTATTAAGTACTTTAAAATGCCATGTCTGAAGGATATTTGAAGACGCTTGCAGTATAAGTATTAATGTGAGACTTACTCTGCAGAACATGTCCTTACTTGCTGTGTGAAGTGTCAAGTGGTAAAACATAGGCCTAAGCCGGCAAATGTATAGATAATTGGAAGTTAATAGTTTTAGTTCCTTGTTTCAAATGATGCTGTGTGAGTAAACGGAGACTGCTGAATGCAGCTGCAATAGAGCAACAGATGACTTAAAGTGAAAACAAAAAGCACTGTATACAAATGTATACTCATATGTATCTCTAGCTGTATATATTATAAATCTGTACATTATGTACTTGATGAACCTTTTGCGGTCCTACACATCTGCCTCAAAACACCGGTAGAGCTTATTGACCTTTAACTGTGCTGTTATGCATTGGTCATGGAAAAAATTCCAGCTTTTTTCTCAGAGCAACACTGACTGACTAGCTACTGCATAATTTGTTGCTAGATTGTTGTAAATGTAATTCAGGTTCTCCCATAACTTATGCTCATCAGTAATGACAGTATAAATTAAAATTGTAACCTTCCCTCAGCTTCGACTCTTGGCCATGTCGGCTGTCAGTGTTTTATTACATTAGACGAAAAGCTGTTGAATCTGATTTGTTGTGTTAGATTTGTGAGACTACTGTGAAGTAGGGCAACATATTTGTAGATGAGTGCAGCTGACAGACTGCCTGTGGGTGGCTTGGGTCCAGTGATTCTTGCAGGCCTCTTGCATCATGGTTCCTCAGACGACAGCGTCAGAGACAGGAAGTAAACTGAGCCCCTTTGAGTTCAGGCAGTAGACTGGACACCCAAACGCCTGCTGTGCTGAAACTCAAGCTGCTGCTGCTGGAGCTGTTTTTAGTCAAATTACAGGATCTGCTTTTTGTTGGGCCAAACTTTGAAACATGGAAAATCCTGTGGTTGGTGGATATTTTCAGAACCCCACTTGGTTGGTTTTGTTTTGAGCATGTATTGCCACTTCTTGTAGCATTCTGAACCTTATTTGTGAAGTTAGATGAACAGACTGAAACTGAACAAATTGTTATCTCCAGCATTTGAAGACATTTCGTTTATTGGATGACCTCACCTTTGTTTGTAAAATGGATAAAAGGCCAAAGTCTCTCTTTCACTTTTCTTATATTATAGTGTTTATCAGGTTGTCTAGTTAAACTAATCAACATTGTTGCTGACTGCAAAATCGCTTTCAGTTGAAAATTATTAATGAATGTACTTTTCAGATTTCCGTATTTAAATGCATAAATTGTCATATGTATTTATTATTAAACTAAATGATTCTGTCTTCCATGTTCATAAACCTGTCACAGTTTATTCTGGTGGACTTCCACACATACTTACAAGGGCTTAAGTTTACATGAAATAACTGCCTTGCTCACATGTTAATCCCATGTGTGAATGTGGAGTTGTGGGTTGTCCCTGTCTGCATTCCCCGAGCTGCTGCTGAGGAAGTGCGCCAAAGGCCCTGCCTCTGAACCCTGAGCTTGGCTGCTCTGCACAGCTGGAGCCCCACAGGGAGGCTGTAGGTTCATAAACCAAATTTATGATCAAATATACCTTTTAAACATTTTTCCTCAACAGAAGTACTTCAAGGTGCAGTGCCAGCAGTAACAACTGTTTAAATTACAAATAATATAACTCTTTGCCTGTCTTTGTTTCTTGTAGTGGTAAAATTGTTTCAAGAGTACACAGAGCCGGAGGAGGCCAACCCATCCTCTCCACAGAGGAGGGCTACTGCTGGGTCGGAGGATGAAGCTGTGGTGCTGCCGCTTGGGGACAACGTACTCACACACAACCTGGGCATTCCAGTGCTAATAGTTTGCACAAAGGTAAGTGATTCCCATGAGCCGGTAGGCGGAGGCCTTCAACAAAAGACAAACACCTGTTCCCACCTGGAACACACCTTCAGTTTTAAAGCAACCAAATGCAACTAGGTTTCCATCTGTACTTCCAACCTATACTTTAGTATCAGTGAAAAGAAAAAACTGAACAAAATAATAAAATAATAAATAATGACTGGCTTTTTATATTTTAGCACACTGAAATGCTTGTTGTTTGTTAACATTGTCTAAGCTGTTGTTTTAAACAAAAAAAATTGCATTGTTTTAATGCAATTTTAAACATTTTCCTAAGAAAACAGAGTATATTTATTTTGCCAGAGAGTTTTGAACATGACCACAACCGTATGAAATATATCTCTGTTCTCCTATTTTTGTAATGTTTAGAAGTTGTCATTACTTAATGAAAGTCATACCTTAAATGCTCTTATTATATTTGTATGGAGTCATTGTTGTGTATTCTGGACCATTGTCCTGCAACAGAGCTGCATTATTTCTGCGTGTCATTGCCCAGAGACAGTGTAATGTTAGGCCGGGTTCACATGCCTCTGTGACTAGACCATCTCCATACTTCATCATCTCAGGGTCTTTGTTGAGGATTTGTCGAATTACTTGATATAAGATGTGAAGAAAAGTTTTGATGTCTCACTAGAATCAGTGTAAAAAGACATGTAACTCCTTTTTTACTCAATTATGGAGCATGTACTTTGCTCACTGCTGGTAAAACCAACTATGGTTCACTGTGGTGCTTATTCACTACAGAAATCCATGCAACAACACACAAGTTACTCATCTAATAACTTATAAACTGCTTCAGGCCGCTATGGAAAAATAAACTCTTTGCATATTCTTTCCATAGACCCGTTGTCAAGGAAAAACACTTGGTATCTGAGTAATGCATGTCTTTTCAGTGTGATGCAGTCAGTGTATTGGAAAAGGAGCATGACTACAGAGATGAGCACTTTGATTTCATCCAGTCTCACATCCGACAGTTTTGTCTACAATGTATCCTTTCCATTTCAAAATAACTGTATTTCATTGTTTTATGTAAGACTTAAAATGCATTACTTGCAACACAATATGTCTTTAACTCAAATTATAAGATGGAGCTGGCTTGATCTACACTTCAGTCAAAGAAGAAAAGAACCTGGATTTGCTTTACAAATATATTGTGCATAAATTGTATGACTTCCAGTTCACCACACCTGCCTTAGTGGTGGAGAAAGATGCAGTGTTCATGTAAGTAACTGATTTTAAAACATGCAAAGGAATACAGGGAGTTTTGTCACCCTGTTTAATTTGATCCTGTTTTTTCAGTCCCTCTGGATGGGACAATGAGAAAAAAATTGGAATTTTGCATGAAAACCTGTCAACAGTTAGACCAGAAGATCCTTTTGAAGATTTTATTACAAAACCACCTGTGCGAAAGGTATGGGAATAATTATTTATGTAGTGAAAGTGTTCTGATAGAGCTGATAGAGGTCATTTTGTCAACTATTTTGTCCCAATTGTCCTTTCCAGCTGGTGCATGACAAAGAGATCTGTGCAGAGGATGAGCAGGTTTTCCTAATGAAGCAGCAGGTGTGTACCAGACTTTGACAATATTTTAAAATGTGCAGTACAGTTTTGTTTTTTGTTTTTTGTACAGTCATAAAACTAAATATATAAATTAGACTTCACAATTACTATCTTAATATAAGATTTTCTTTCTAGTGTTTAGTTGTTCCAACTGTAATGTTTTGTCATCTTCTTCCCTAGTCATTGCTTGCGAAGCAGCCTGCCACACCGACAAGAGCCGCAGTGAGTTGTTGCACGGTGACATCATCTACATTGCAGTGCAAGTATGGCTAAGTAACTGTGCTTTCCTGTTGTAGGAGTCTCCAGCACGGACAGCCAGCTCTGGTTCACCCAGACCTGCAGGACGAGGCCAGACTGGTGTCACTGCTGCTTCCATGTCTGCTGTCAAGAAGCCTGATCCTAACATGAAAGGTATATTTCTATTAGATCAGCATAAATGTTTAACTTGTGCTTGACTTATTTGCACTGCTGTTTGCCTTTTAGTGCACTACAGAACAGGGCCTGAGAGGGGCAGTGTAGCACACAAACGTGGACTTGTGTGTAACAGATCATACATGAGAAAAACATCAGCAAATGTTTATTGTTGAGAAGTATATAATCTGTTGATGTTGTTATTCCTAATGTTTTGATACTTTCTGCTTTTCTAACTCAAAGTTTTGAACATCTGAGGAACTCTAAACTCTAAAACTATTCATTGTATTTCCTGTAGCAGGTGCTGCCAACGAGGGAGTGCTGGCTAACTTCTTCAACAGTCTGCTGAGTAAAAAGACTGGGGCTCCCGGGAGCCCAGGGACTCCTGTTGGAGCTGGAGTACAAGGCTCTGCCAAGAAAACAGGTATAGTTTAAAGTCTTATTTATATTTAAGTAGAGAAAAGCACAGCTTCTGTAGTAGTTGGATGTCTCATATGTTTAGGTGATTGTCTTGAGTTTTTCAGTCTAAATAAACATTCAAAGGAGAAAGTGCCTTTAACTGAACCTCTGAAATCTTGAAGTCAGGCCTGTATACTCTACCTTTGATCATGCACCCATAGGACTTACTCTGCATAACTCTTACACAGTCCCAAAAAAGATTTCAAGACCAATGAAAAATCACAAATATTTTGTTTTATTCCTTGGTCTTGATTTAGATTGGGGCTGTTTGCATTTGATTGTCATCATTGCCCTCGACTAATTCCCTTTTGCTACTGTGCATGTGATATCCTCATGCTTCATTTAACTATTAACTGTCAGACAATGCATTAACTGATTACTAATGGATTTAATACTTAAGAAATACATCTGCATATTATTTTATAGGCAAAATCAGAAACTGGAACCCAAGCTAATCTATAGAAAAGTATTCCATGATCACTCAGGCATGTCTCTAAGCTGTGGCAGTGAACCTACCATTGTCAGCATGGGACCTCACCTCCCTCCACCCCCTCCATCTGCTTCCAGACCTTAACTTTAACACAGAAGCTACAGGAGGTTACTTTCGGTGTTTTTGTCTCCCTCTTTTCCAAGGGCAGAAGCCGGGTTTGAATGACGTCCAGGCGGAGTTGGACCGGATGACACGAAAGCAGGACTCCGTGGTTTCAGCTAACAACGTAACGCCGCCGGAAAGCGAAGCGTGAAGGCAACAAATCAGCTGCATCATCCACAGCGTTAATTCTCTGGAAGTTAAATGTATATGTGAGCATAAAAAATGACCAAATTCCCAATTCTTTATGACAGCACACAGTGGTTTGGACAAAATGAGTTTAGGGGGCGATTGAATGTGATAATGGGAGAACAGAGGAGAGAGGGAGAGATTGGAGATACAAGTGTTGACGAGGGAATCATGCTTGGCTTTCTTCCTGTCCTCTCGTCAACTGTAAATGTCATTTTGTGAGGGATGTCGGTTTATGGAAATGTGTGCACACTCCCTGGCAACAGGCCTGAAGCAGTGGACTGCAGGTTGCTAAGGTAAAACAGCTTTTACCCCTCGGAGTAAAAGGGTGGAAATACCATATACTGTCCCGTGGCTTCTGGTTCATCTTATGTTATGGAAGGAATTTAGTTGTGATTGGAAAGGTATTTAAAATCTTACTATTCACTTAGAAAAGAAATTAAAATATTTGCAAACATATGTAGTATGTACAAAAAATGTTGGATATACTTATGTATTTATACAAAGTTCTTTTTATTTTATTTTTGTTCACCATTTATTGGTTTAAACATTCATCTGTATAACACTTTAAAATGCCACTGATGTCATGACACTAATGACCAGTCCAGACAGTGCACCATATCAGTCCCTCACCATCTCAAAGGATCCTGTAAATATACTTTGAAAATCTATTCAGGTTAACTTTGAAATTTCAAGGATGCAATTCTTTTTTGAGTTTAAGCTTAGACTAAATGCAACTAGTAGGTATTCGATAGGCCAGAGTTTGCAACAAAATGACTTCTTCAGCTTGTGCTGTGTATATTTGGGGAGGGAATTGGGCAACGTCTTTCCTACTATTACTCCCAAGTGCCTCACAGAGTTAGCTGGTTTTGTCATTGTGGAGGTGCTTTAAGGAAATGCACTGTAGCGTTATCGGTTAATAGTTTGTCCTTTTCTTGTCAAACAAATAATTTATTTCTTTTTACATTATTGTCAATGTGCAAAAAGCCTATCTTTCATTTTTAAATGATATCTGTGGCCTATAAATTTGAAATCTGTAGAAAAATACATTGGATGCCTTCAAGCAAACTGCTGATACTGTATTATAAGAAACCACATGATCTGTAATTGAACACTTGAAACCACTTGCTCTGCAGCCAAAACAAATGTATCATTGATTAGCTGTGGTTAAAGCTAAATATGATAGAAAAGGCATAGTATTTTGTGGCTTAGGATTTTCCATATTATTCATACTGTACCCTGCATGACAGTTGAACATTCCCATGATGTAGCTGCTGTAGGAACATCAATGTAGACGTTTGAGCTTTTTGTTTAGTTTGATTGTGCCCTTTTTCAATATGACCATTGCCTTCACTGTACTGCTCAGTTTGTCACACTGGCACCTTGCCTTGACTTCTATTGATATGTGTATTCTTAAAAAGTAATCTGTTATTTTCCTGTCTTTTTT
>KN508397.1:23552-33720 GCA_000787155.1 Scartelaos histophorus | reverse complement strand
TACCGTGCACCCCTTTCTGCCCCTATTTTCCTTCCTTCCCGTCTTGTGGGGCCATGCCCCCCTCCTTGTACTTACAAACATACACAGAGCCATGATCAGTCTCTTCGTGTGCGTGTGCGTGTGTGCATGTGCCAAAAAGCTACTGACCAGACCCCTCCCCTGGCCCCTGACAACCAGCTCCACTGCATGAACTTGGCCACCCGTCACAGCTGCGTTAAGATTGAGGGATGGGGGGCCCTTGTATCCAGCTGGGTTGGGAGACATTGGTGGGGGCAGGGTAGGCCCAGATGCAGATGGTTTAGGTCAAATGGAGATGTTTGAGGATGAAGGGGGGGCATGGAAGCTCAGGGGCACAATAACTCCAGAGGTTACTCCTCCAACCTCTGGAAAAGTGCATTCTTTGAGCCCATGGACGTATGACCGTGGTGTTGTTTGTGTTGTACATCGGTGTCTGTTTTAACTACCAATTACTAGAATCACTTCACAGCACTTTTTGTTTTTTTATTTTTGAATTTCACAATGGCAAATTAAATTGGAGGATACTGCATATGTACAAAGATAAATAAATATCCCATGACCTGTTTGATCCTGTGCGAGCTGAACTATCATTTCAATGTATACAGTAAATTTTATGTTTATCTATTTTATTTAATTTTTCTTTTCAGAATGGGAGTGCTGGATGGGCAGATGAAGCAGACAGTAGCAGAGGAAGAGGAGAAGCCTCCAGAGACTTTGCAAAGGTAAGGGTGCAATAATGTTCCCACAAGTTGACCTTCCTACTAAAACATGTTGATTCACTTGTTGATTCACATGTCAACAGAGAGAGAGTTAAATTTGGGACCATTTCCCAATGCATAATTCTCAATGAATTTACATTTTCATTCTCATTCATAATGCTATTGTTAAGGGTAATATTGATATGTGCTGATGCTTTGCCACTATGTCAACTCATACAGTATAAACCTGCATCTCTGTACTTTCAGTTGTATGAGCTTGACAACGATCCCAAAAGAAAGGAGTTTTTGGATGACCTTTTCACGTTCATGCAGAAAAGAGGTAAGAATAGTCTCTTGACTTGCTTAATGCACATTAGTTTTAATAGCTTTCCACTTTTTATACCCAATACTTTGGTTTATCGCACACTAAGAGCACTGGCAAAATGCTAATTTAGTTGGCAAGCAGCCATCAGTGACACCACACTTCCTTGACACTGCTAAGACTTTTCCAGCCATAGCAACTAATTCACTCCGCCATCATCAATCAAGCGAATCTGTATCCATGTAAGTCAGATGGGCCAGCGCTATACCTCCCACCGTGAATCACAGTGTTTTTACAGTAGTGCATACTTAAGCAGTACATGTTTTGGCAAGCTTTGATGGGTGACTGTAGCTTGTTCGTCTGTGTGTGAGCTGTGTACTTCATAGTGTTTAGTCACCGGGCCAATGGGCACTGCTATGTAAAATGTATTATTATCTATGTATTATTTCTGTGAGCATGTGCTGTTGCAGAGGACCATTCTCTTCTGGTCTTGTTTGGAGGATGATGAATTAAAGAGGGTCAACATGAGGGAGGGGTGTTCTGTCAGGACCCTGTTAGCATCTCTGTCCAGTGGCAGACACCAGAAGAGGCTGCTGACCCCGGGCTCAGGCTGGTCAGACAAAGAGATCCATCAAGCTCACTAAAATGCCACATGACAGCAGATAATTGCCTGTCAAGAGTACACACGCGATTTGATGTCTACAAGATACAACTGGGCATGAATCCCCAGCCAGATAAAATGTGAAATGTTGGAAGGAAGTGTCTCTAACTGCTATGTGACAGAACACTAACCTTCCTGACTGAAGTAATAAACATAATTGTTGAAAGTGCATTAAATACATACATTACACTTGAAAGGTGAAATAAAATAACAGAGGCAACGTAAAGATTGTGACAGGGACTATAGGGACTTAATACAACCACTGCCTGGGTTTGAAGGGTATAATTTGAGCTACTCCAGTGCGAGATCTTCACCCTCCCCTATAACAAGAGACACTTGGCTGACCTCTCCTGTCTCGCAGTCTAGAATGGGAGCAAATTGCTTGGCCGCCTTCCTCTTTGCAGCCAGTGCCAGGAGTATCAGAGATAAAGAACAAATCCTGCCAAGCTCTTATTTATGGCACACTGATTACAGTGTATTTACCCCGCCCTCCTTTTCAAGTTCCAGGTTATTGCACTTCCTAATGAGAGAGCACTTACAAAAGCCACAAACAAATGACATTAAATTATAAAGGCATTGCATTGTAAGAAGGCATTATAAAAGCAGCTTTTAAGAGCTTTAAGTTTGGGTGAGTTGGCGATACAGTATGGCTATTGTTCATTCCTTGTGCAAGAATTACTAGATTATATGCAAATTCCAGCGTTATGGGAATCATGTTTTTTTTTTAAAAATTTTTTAATTAAAAATAACTAAACTTCCCACTTGGACTAATGGTATATAATGTATAAAAAATAACCCGGTAAATAGCATAAAGCTAAAATGACTGATTTATTTTAACTTACACTGATATAAAAAGGATATACTCCTTAATGTTACAAGAAGCTATAAAGAAGCCAAATGGAGAAGTGCTTTTCCCACCTCACTATGGGGCCTCCAGGCCTTGAGAGGAACAGCGGAAGGAAAACTTACGAGGGATTCCCATTTCCTGCCTTTGCGCTTAAAAACAGTGTGTGTGTTTGTGTGCATGCGTGTGTGTGTGTGTGTGCGCTTGAGCAGTGGAGGAATTTTAGCAGCTGTCCTAAATCCTGTCCAGTGGTAAAGGAGGCCATTGATGCGCTCTGCATCTTGTGTCTTATTTCATGGCTTACAACTCCCCTGTCACACCAGAAGACGAGGGGGGGTTCAGCTCGGGTTTGTTAAAGTACTTTGCCCAGTCGTCTTATATTTCCATGCACACACTTCTTGCTCCCTAAGTTTAGCTGTAAATGTTCACCCTAAATTGAAACATCACTTATTTTGAATTGCATGTGTATGTTCCCAAGCAGCCTGCAGACTGTATGTGATATAAAGCCCACATATCATATCCATTACGGAGCTACCCACTGGGAGCACAGAAAGGGGCATTAACAACCTCAAAGATTTCGATTAAGCAGATGTGTGATTGTTTGTTTTGGTTTGACACTGGGCCACAGGCAGCACGGGCACATGGGGGTTTTGGGCCAGTGAGTGCGGCTGCGGGAGCTACAGGCGCATGATAGCACAGAAGGGAAAATAAAAGAGTGATGCAGCCAACTGCCTGTCAGCGCTGTCCACTTGAGATGATTAATGACCACAGCCTGTGATGGACAGAGCCAAAGAGACAGAGGCTTGTGTTCGGTTAAGTCAAGAAGGAGGGGAGTAAGGAGAGAAAAGACAAGCCTGAGAAAGTCCTACATGGCATTTGTTGTCATATTGAACTGCTTGCAGATTAACCAGAAATAACAAAGTGTGTCGTACAAGTGCAATGCCTATTTCATGAGTTGTGGCAATGCATTTTGAAACCACCATGACACACTTAATGAAAAGATTCCAAATTCCCAGGAAGAAGCGGTATAAAGCTCATTATGAAGATGTTTCGTGAGATTTTGTGAAAAGCACTTGATCTCAGCAGGACAAGAGAGGAAGTCTTTTGGTTGTAACGCTGACACCAAGAGCTCTGTCCACACCAATTACAGCATGAATGGGCTCTAGGGGATCCATGCATGCATTATATTACACCCCCGGTCAGTCCAACACTAGCCCCCCTAACAGGCGGGCCCTCTGTACAAACACTACATTACAATAGGAACATTCTCTTGCTCTTTGATATGGCCTCATTTTCTTTAGCAGTAATACCACACAACTTCTGGAAAGTGGCAGCAACACTGGCATGCAACAAAAACACAATTCCCTGGTGTTAATTTGAACATTTTCACAATTTTATATAGTTGATTTGTTTTCAAGTTTGAGCCTGCTTTCCATAAAATGAATGCCCTGATGAAATGTCATCAGGAAATTGCATTCTGTTGTCTCAAGTCTTTGTATCTGCCTGTCTCCATCCTCTTCCTCTTGCTCCACTCATTTGCCTTCCCCCTCTGTTTATTGTGCTACAGTTACAACCGCTGAAACTTGATAACGCCATGGGGGATAGGGGCTGTGGGCCACGCCGCAGCCTGCTTGGGTAAGGCTTGGTGGAGGAGGGGACTGGATTAAGGGGCCTCCTGTCCTACACCGAATGATTAATGATCTCCAAATAAGTAGAGGCCAACTTTTTGATAGACCAACCCAGCACTGACTGACAGTCAGCGAGTAAGAGAGTGCTTCATGTGTGAAAAGGGAGGAAAAGAGGAAGCATCAGGAGCACAGACACGGAAAACCACAGTAGGAGATGAGGGCAGGCAGGGTGCCAGGGTTACACAGGGGAGGTATGAAGGCATTGACCAGCTTGTGAAGACAAACATGAGCTCTGCTGGTGGAGGCATTTTGTCAGGGAGCAGAGCGGGCTGGCCTCATAACCCAGACAGTAAAATGGTCAACAAAACATACCATAAGGTACTAGGAGCATTGGGCCTTACGTCTCAGGAAAGGGTGGGAGCCTAAATGATATGTGAATTCAGCCACTAAGCAGTGGTTACTAATCACTGCCCTGAAGAAGAGGCAAAACTATGCTTATTGGGCATCCTCCCTTGCATATGTGATCAAAGATTTAGTGGTTGCAATAATGATTTATCTGAAACCTGAAATTATCTCAGCCTGTGGTGAACTCCACCCTTTGACTGGTAAATTATAGTTGAGTTTAAAAATGTCCGCGTCTATGGTGGCTCTGCCCAAGTCGTCTTTGAAAACAAAAGGAAATGGCACACTTCCTGCTGTGTTGTTTTTGTGTGTTTGTGAGTCCCCATCAGATTAAAATCTCGAGCCTATTATTTTGTGCTTTAACTAAACTTAGCTCTTTTCCCTCCCACCCTCTTGCCACCTTCTTGTTACTTCCTGTGGCTCTCAGCCAGATTGTTGTAGTGTCGCAGACAGCCCCTGCGTTGTCCATCTTTAATTACGACCATACTGTATGGGGATTTGAGCCTTTAAGCTGCCGAGCTGAAAGATTCTTAATCACATGCTTGTACGTAACTGAGTAAGGAGGACAGGCACCGGCTTCAAGCAGATTCATGCTTCTCAGCGAGGTCAATGGTCAGAGTAAAAATAACAAGGGCTGCCCAATCTATTCATCTCGTTTCACCTTCAGTTCAATTCATACGCAAAGGTGGTAATAACCTTTCCGTCCCATTACAAAATATATGTTGCACACCCAAAAACCAGTTCTCTAAAACAAACTCCATGCTAACATTTGAATATATTTGTCTGTACAACACGTCTCTTAAGTGGCAGAGTACCCCAGAGTTTTTTGCCTTACTTCTCCATCTGTGTCCTGTGTGCGCTCTTGAAGCAATGTTTCCTGGCCTCCACACCCCTGTGATGGATGGTATGAAATGCATTACAGCCCCCAGAGGAGCCGTACACCAATACAATAGCCCTGAGCTCACTTCCAGTGCATCTCCACAACAGTTGCATAAGCCACACAGCGAGAGACCTATGTGCAAAGAGGCCTAATAAAACAAGCACCTTGATTGGTAGAAACATTTCAAAACAGTGCTGCTCCAGAACTGTCTTGAGTCTTGTCTGTCTTGTCTAGATATTTTTGGTCAGCTTCTGTTAAATTGCATGTACTAGAATTGTGTACTTTATAAAGAAAACAAGACTGACATAGGAACATGAATTAGCATCCCACTTTATTTACCAACTGGATAGAAATGCTGTTGACCTAATTTCCAACTCGGCATAAGCCTGCATTCCTTTTTACCGACATCCCCTAGTAACACTTGTGTAATTTAGAAACACACAAAGTAATTAGCATTGATGGGAGTTGGGCCTATTGGACAACCCCCATTCACTTTCCCTGTTCAAACATTATTCTTTTCTCGGCTTATATCAGCTGATGTCTTCTTTATTGATCAGTGTTACTGGGCCACAAATGGGACTTGTCAGCTGATGGCTTTATCTGTCAATCCTTGTTTCTATTGATTGAAAGGGGTTAGTTGTGTTTTATATTGCACAGAAAAAACAAAGTGGAATCCTTGATGTTGTTGATGCTAGAACTGCACAAGATGAATGGCCATTGCTGACATGTTTTATTTTGGACATTTTGTTTTTTTCCACTACGCTGGGAAAACCTGCTTCTACTCAAGCCTAATCACGCAAATCTATAGCCCACATAATGTCAAAGCTCCTCCCTCTATTGTGCACGCAACATGCCATTGTGGTGTTGCTGTGACATATACATTCTTGACATTTCTACTGTGATCAGAAATGGCTGTTTACAAGGCCAGGCTATAGTGTTACTTTACACACTTGATCTTCCAGTCACTTGTAAATTTAGAGCATAGGTCATATGAACAGATTCAAAAATATATATATACTTTTGGTTATCCATAGTTTGGAATTAGGAATTAGTACATTCAGTAAACAAAATGTATTTCTTTTTGCACTATACTTTATTTATTCAACTGCACTAAACAAAATAATGTTTAGGTTGTAGTATTGAGGTAATTAACTGAAGTGTTTCTTGTCTCTCAGATTTCATTGGTACAAACTGAAGGGCCACGTAGCATAAGACAGGCTCCACCCCCTTGTATACATATGACCCTTTTACCATCCATCCATCTATCTCTATTGGCTCCAAATCTGCCCGTGTTGATTGGGGTCCAGACAGTTGATCCGGCAGCTCTGTGTGGAGGGATGGGACTTGGGTTACAGTTGGAGAGGCCATCTCACTTTTCTCGCCATCCAACCTTTTCAATCCCCTCCCCCTCTATTTCAGCAGGTGACCCATCAGCATGACCCACGCACAAGGTGTCAAATTTCTCCTTTTTTCTCTCAGTATCCTTTCAGGTCATGTATGTTTTACTATTCACACGGTTTTGTACACATCAAACTGTTTTGTTTTTTTCCTTTTTTGCAACTATTTATCCCAAACGGCAATACAGTTAATGTTATGCAACCAAACTAGGAGAATCAAGTCATTCAAGTTGTGTCATTATTTGCAGTGGCTGGCCTCCCAAGTGTGTGAACACCACCCAGTGAGATTTATAGCTTCTGTTCTGGAGCCCTGCCAGTTTTTCCTAATGTTTTACACTAGAGGCTTGAGCACAACCACTGCCCACTACGCACAGCCTCTCCACTATACTGACTGGCTGCTTGTTGCTGTAATAATTCTTACTCGTAACCCACTCTCACTGTCTTTCCTGTGTAAATACTATAGCTATGGAGCCCTTATTCATCACTTGGTGTTTGCTCTTTCCCCCTGTTTGTATTCCTCCTGTTTTATTAAGACTGAGGGGATCGTCAAGGAGACAGGAAGAATCGAAACTGCATTCTTCTACTTCAATAAACTGTGTGAGGAAATTACATACAGGAGGCTGCACAAACAACCTAAAAATAAGCAAACACAATCAAAAGAACATCAATGGTCAGTACTATGGTTGTCAAAAGCATAGAAAATCTAATATTAATTGAAGTGAAAATTATTATTATTATTATTTAAATCTTTCCTTTCCTGAACAGTTTTAGAATGATTTCATTGATAAACCCACATACAATAATAAAGTACATTTATTTTATGTAGAAATTTACCACAATTTGGACAATAGATTTCAAATCAAAATTTAGCCTATTCCATCAAAATATTTGATATTTTAAAATATTGTGAATATTGGTAATTACATATAATGTGTTACCAGTGCAATCAAAAATATCAAAAATCAAAAGTTAATCTCTCCACTTTAATTCTTCTTCTTCATGTTATCCCTTGGTCAATTTCCATTAATTGTGTGGTATTGATATCGCAAGACCCATGTCTAGAAAACATACAGAACATATTGACCTGCATCATATATAGACTTTGTCTGTCCATCACTTCTATCTCACTACTAGCTGCGACTTTAGAGGCTCGGAATAGCTATGCATCTATAGTGTAATGTTACATTTAACTTTCCTTACGGGGCAGGGCATATCTTAACACTTGATATGAATTGGTCCGTCATGCGAGTGGTGGCTCTGCCTGGCCTAAAGATAGCAAATTCCATACACCGGGGGCTTTTTGACCATTTATGTCCTTTGCCATGCATTAAAAATAAAACAAACATGTCGTTGTGTAGAGCAAGGGTCCTGACAATATGCTTGGCCCAGAGTAGGAACATAAACGGAACAGGCCAGGGCGCGCTTCACATAAAGTAAACTACATCTGCATGTGGCCTCCAGACACTCATCGGCCCCATCGGGGATTCTCTGTCTGAATGAAAACACTGCCAACTTAAGACTTGTGACGTATTAATGAATGGAAAAAATGCAGTAACTGTATGTAATATGCGTTACTGCAAGCATGAGATACAGTTGAAGCGGGAGCATGGAAGGTGAGGGCCTCTGAAGTGACTCAAGACGCAGCCATGAGGCCACTGACTGTTTGTGTTGGCTGACACCTTTCTTACAGCAGTAATCCAGTCTTTCTCCAGCTGGCTACTACACCTCCCCCTGGCCCTTTGTCCCCCTCCCTCCTTTATGCTCTTTTCTTTTTCCCCAGTGCCCTTGACTCCGAAAAGCCCACCTCTGTTGTTTTGAAATAATACAATTTGACTAAATATTTTTGCATGTCAGTTCAGGGGAAATGGTCTTTACGTTGGTCTAATTTGTTTCTCTTAAACAAAACCTTTTCTTTTTCTGGTAGTGAAACCTCATACTGACGGTATCCGGTTAAAAAATTAATTTCCTGTGTTGTCCACTGCAAAGCTGTCGCCGTGTCACTTAATAATTTAAAAAATGCCCCACATGCGAAGTCAGTGATATTTAATTTACAAGTATGTCAGAGGCACCAATTGATTTATTATAGAAGGCCTTTAATGTGAACAGCTGTTTCCTGCTAAAAATAGGTCATGGGTCACATAAAATGACCTTGTTCCCTTTTTACTCGCATTGGAATTGAAGACTATATAATAGTAGGGGATAAATGTTAATTCAGAGAAGCCTTGTCATTTGGTCTTTCTTCTGGAGGTACTTATGACTGATATACAGGGCATTATTAATAAATATAGTGGATGTTTCAAAAGCGCATAATTTTTACAGTTGATAGATTATTATTATATTATATTATTATTATTATTATAGGGTTTGTTTAAATTTCTCTGTCTGCCATGCTATCTGGCTCTCTTATCACCTCAAGTCTAGCCCTGTGAAGCGTGGCCGTGTGGCTCTTGTGTTCACAGTGCAAGTCTGAGGAAGGACTTAGGGAGTGGTTCTGGGGCCCTCAGCCGTGCCACTTCCCACCAAAGCCACCTTTGACCCCTGGTGCCATTAATCACTACGATCCTGATGGCCCTGTCCCTGGGGGAAAATCAGTCCGGGGCAAAGGATGATGGGAGGTGAAGCCTGCAGCCAATTACAGATTGGCTCTGAGCCGCCCAATGGACAAATCACAGCCTTACAAAGAGATGATACACCCAATAGATGCCTTGTGCTGGCTGGTGTATAAAGGATTGTTTATTCTGTGGTCTGGTGGTGCGCTTGGACAAAATTATCAAGGAGAACTGCTACTGTGTTCAAAAGAGACGTTTTGGACCCATCTAATTAAGCCCGTTGGTCTAAATGTCTCCAGGGCTGGAAACAGTGCAGATGTGCGACACCAAAGACTGGCTGCGTGTTGATTCTCTCAAATTAGGCTTAGATTCTCTGGCTAACTACCAAGTGTTTCTAATGTGATTCTTTTGGGCAATTACAGCATTATCAAAGGTGCTTTTCCTTTGCTTTTACATGTGGTCAGAAGGTGTAGGAATGTGAAGCAGTGGTCACGTGTGCACTAATTAATGCCGCTTTAGGTTTCAAAGCCTCTCGAGTGCTTAAGGTATAGATAGCTATTTGGTTTCAGAGCATACACTATAGTTGCTTCATGTTAATGTATTAAAACATGTTGGATCGGTGGGTCTCTAAAGCATGTATAAAAATGTGTTGGGCATGAATTAAGGTCTAACTAACTGCTGGCCTGTCACTCTGGGGTCAGTGCTGTTGTGTCTCATTTGTTGTCCCTTCTTTGTTCATGGTCAGGCCAGTATGAAAACATGGCTTCCT
>KN508397.1:0-13409 GCA_000787155.1 Scartelaos histophorus | reverse complement strand
AGTTAACAGAAACCAGAAGCTGTTGGTCAGTCATGAGGTAGTGGGCAATAACAAAGAGGAAACAAACAAACAAGTTGTGCTGAACCACACTCCCAGGCTCACATATGTAATAAAATAAAAGTTTTATTAAGGTTAATTACAGAAGGAATCCTGTTTGAATTATGACACATAAATCGATCCTGGGATCTGCCTTTCAATACAATTTGAAAATAGGCTACTGTACATGTAAAAAGTGCACAAACAGAAATATGTAAATGGTCACATTTTTCTACAGCAGTATTCTCAATGTCTATTCATAAAATCTTCAGCTCTGGACAAAAAGTGCCACTATGAGAGTTACCCAGAGCAGTGATCCAGGAGTAAAGCCTTGAGCAGAGTCTCTCACTCTGAGGTGGTAGTGGGCCAGCTCACGCCTGTATCCCTGCTCCTCAGACACACAGGTGTATAGGCCTAAATCCTCTGGGCTCATGTTGCTTATGAGCAGTAAGCACTGGTGCTCATGCCTACTGCAGGACAAAGGCCTGTCGTCATGGTACCAGGTGTAGTTGGCATGAAGGGATGACACCGGACACTCAAAGAAATACCGAGAACCAAGGGAAATGAAGATCGGGTTGATGTCATCTTTTGACTTGACTGCATATACTGGTACAGTACAGCAAAAATACAGTAAATCATGAGCGTATCTCAATGTTTGGTCATCATATTTGGGCAAATTAAAGAAATAGGCGACACCAAAACTCCATCTATTTGTCATACCTTTAGCTTGATTGACTTGAGCCAGTGAGGGGCACAGGGCACGGTTCCCGTGTTCAGTGTCCTGCAGTGACCCACTGTTAAACAAAATGTTTATTTACCTTCATTTTGAACATACCTTGTGATATTTATTTTAGCTGCCTAGGGTAGATTGCATTTTCCCATATCTTTTAAGTTAGAGGCAGTGAATCGGATCCTGCTTGCTTTTACTCAACTACTTAAAGTGTATTGTGAAGCTTACTAAAAACAAGAACCAGAAACCTCACACCTAGACAGATCCTGTTTGTGAACTCACACTTCTGCAAACCACAACTCACCTCACAATTCTGACACTTAGTTGTACAAATGTCTGTAGATGCACAGCAACGTTTTATTCAGCCTGTATGTGGCTACAGTCACATTTAAGAATTTTCTGAAGTTCTTTAGTCATGAGTTGTCATGAGACTGATCTTACACCATATTTGTTATCATCATCTGTGGTTTTCCTCCTGATCTAGTATCAAAACATAAAAAACCCCAAAACTCCACACCCTTTTTGCAACACACAGGAAATTCTAAAAAGTTTACTCAAAAGTGCCTGTACATTTTCTCTCCAATCTTATCTGGTTTCTGGAAATGGTTTTGTGTAACCCATTGGTAGGAATGCCATGCCATATGTTTTTTTCTTTGTTTAGTTCAAAAGAGCTGACGCAGTGGAATTACAGACACTGTGCTGAGCGAGTGAAATACTGAAAGGGAGGATGAAACAGACAGTCAAAGGTTATTATTTACGTCCAACAGGCATAATACAGTTTAGTGTCACTGCATTTGGAGTGAACTAATTTAACCTGGATGTTGTAATCACTGCCTCATCCTTTCTACATGTTTCATATTTGTACATGGATCAAATGTTTATACAAGTAATTTTATGTATCAAATAGTTTATGATATATTTTATTTTATGTTATATAACTACTTGTAGTATCAACCCAGCAATGTTACTTCATTAAAGGCGCACTCTGTAACTTTATCAGTGGCAGGTCCATAAATACCTTGAAAAACATGCATTCTCCCCACAGATCTGAGCTGTAGGTAAGTTTGGTCGTACCACATGCTTGTTTAAGTTAGAGATTTGCTTATTTGCCTGCCTGTGTGTGCAATGTGAGACCTGATTAAGTCTTAGACAGATGACTTACTCTTTGGTGCACCGGCCTTCACTCCAGCCACAGTAGGGATCTCTGGCCATGATGCACTCCTCACAAGAGTTTCCATACCTCTGACAGTCTGCCACATCCACCTGGGCCAGTTCAGTCCTGGAGGCCACGTACAGCCTCTTCTGGAGTGACACATAATAAATGCAGTTCAGTGTGGGCAAAAGACGACGGCTGGTATCACGATATGTAGATTTGTGTGGCCTTCACTCACTGTGGAAGGATGTAGGTCCAAGCTAACAATCTGAGCGCTGTGGCTGAAGGGTTTATATTCAGCAATTATAAAGGAAATAGCGTCTGTACCCGTCTGCTTGTGCATGACTTTATGAACCAGGCCATTATCTGTTTACAAGGAAGAAAAATTATCTTGAAAAATCCAAGGGCAAGTACATTTCACACACATTCACCCACGGAAACTCATTCACATGATTTACTGATCATGGGAATAATTTCGTCTTTATAGTGCTGTTGTAATATTGGTAATACTTACAGCTGCAAACTTGTGCCAGTTCCAATGCACAGTGCAGCTGTTTAGTGGAGGGCCCCTGACCTACTTTTTTCATGACATGTAATTGCTTTGCCTTTCCATAGAATGGCATTAAAAGTATCTGTCTTAATGGAGACGTGCAGATATGACCTGTAACCAGGCCGACTTACAGGTCATAGGTCATATCTACAGAACCTCTTCACTGTAAAAAGATACTTTTTTGTTTTGTTTTTTCTGTAATTGAATACTTGCTCAATAGGTTTAAAATGTCATAGGTTGGAACATTTGAACAAAGCAGTAACATTATGATGGGGTCGAGCAGGTGGCAGGCCCCTTTCACCCACAGATTACTAACTCCAAATGAACACCTTTGATGTTTCCTGTCAGGTTTCAGAGCCACCACAGCACTGAAACTGCTCTCATCAAAAAGAGAGAGTGGGACCCACGTGACACTGTGAGGAACTAATGTGTCACCATGTCATCTATAGTAAAATATGAACTTATAGTTTGTTATTACTAAACTGAATAAACTGGTTTCTATAAGTACAAAAGTACTTATAAGGTATTGATGTCAACAATTTGAAAGCAGGAAGTATAGAAAAATATAACTGACATCACTTTTTGTAAGGGTAGATCATCATCAGTAGGAAGTTCTGCATAAATACATTTCAAAGAACAACAGGGGCAAGAGAAGTTTGCCTTATTGATGCATTACTCACGCAGTGCAATAAACAGGACGGTGTGGTTGCCCGGGAGGCCGTGGGCAGTCATACGAGTGTAGTTGTGGTGACTTATCAGAAGTGGACCAGAGCCGTTCACTGGCTCAAGTGGCTTTTCCATTTCAGAATGTTCCTCTACTTGCTTCAGGATGTTGATGCTGAGTTTGGTGCTGTCCGCTACACACTGAAGTAACAAGAGCACATTTTTAGCAAACACTTGCAACATCCACTTAACTTCCTGATTTGTGTGTACCATTCTAGGTCGATCCTTTTGCATATCTGAGTTTTTGAATCGAGAGGTTTTAAAGATGCGGTCAATATCTTGAATTGTGTAGACACACACTGCACTCATTCCCCTGAATAACACAGAATAAGAATTAGAAGTGTTAAGAGCAAACATCAAAAATGTTCAGCATTGGTTTAAAAATAAATGAAGCAAGACAAAAGAGGAACCCTGCTGTTCTACTCTAATGCACAATACCAGCTTAAACCTACTCTTTACACACATCCTTACCCCATACAGATAGGTTAATGGTCCTGCTTTACACAAAACTAACGCTTCTTTAGTCATATTAGAATGTTGTTACCTCCTCAAAATCAGAATTGTATTTTGTTTCATCCACACATGTTGAGTAACCCTTAATTATTATTCTGTCCACATATCCAAAGCTCAAAATGCTCTGTGATGTCATAAAGCAGGAGCTTTCAAGTTAACAGTTACTTTTTCCCATTTGTTCAGTGGAGATTTCCAAGTCCAGGGCTGAAATTTTCCAAATGATTCAACTGAAAGTGTATGGAGCTTAAAAACACAGTGGAGCACTTCCTGTATTGCCACATGTCATCTCAAAGTGGAACACTAAATATGCAGCGTTTGTGTGTTAAGCAAGTGTGAAAGAAACAAAAAAGTGTGAAAGAAACAAAACACAACTACAGATAGATTTGTGATGAAGAAACAACATTATAACATATATCTTTAACTTTTATAATGACAACTAGCACATGTGTTTCTCTTAGAGTCATAAATACTATAGAGCTGCATAAAGGTTTACCATTCGTTTCTGAAAAGTCCATAGACCCTTGTGTCCCACCAGTGATCAGCTTTTACTGTGACAATATCCACCAGCTCTGTGAAGTGATGTTTTTGATCCTTGTCACCACAAAATATCCGAGCATTCAGCTGGGACGTCCAGGTAAACTGCAGGCTGTTCTTAGGGCCGCCCTTATCCACCTGGAGCATAGGAGGAAATGATATTCTTAGTATCAAAACAAAAACATGTATGAAAAACAATCGTTAATATCTACCATGCAAATCTGTGTGACAAAGGGCTTCCACATGACACTGTAAATGTCAGCATCCTTGTTCTTCTCATTATAAAATCCATAGATCTTATCTTGAAGAGCTTGATTTTTGAACTCCTGTTTACTTTCTATTAATTTAATATAGTGCTGCTCTAAAGGCAAAGGGATATTTTTACTGTCATGATGAAACCTGAGGCTACGTCATACGATATTTGCAATGTAAATGAAGTACCTTCATCATGGTGCGCTGGCCCCACAGTGTGTTTCCCAAACCTGTGAATGCCAATGAAGTCTTGAGATCCAGAGTACGTGATGTAGAGCTCAGCACCATCTTGACTTTCTAAAAATGAAAAATGACATCTTCTAGACTGAAGTGTGACTAACAACAAGAATAAGTTGAAGCGTGAATGCCAGTGTCCTCCTGAACATGCTGACATAGATATGACACTTTAGTACAGATAGTTCCTCTTCAGCCATACAAAAAGGATTAAAAAAACAAAACAGCACTTAAGGGTCGCATGAAAATGTGGAAAAACTTACCAACAAAAGCCGAGGCTTCTCCTCGCTTTATAACAGAGTCTCTCTTACGCTCCATGATGCTGTTCACTGTATCATTGGAAGTGCATTTGACTGAATGTTCTGAAATAATCTGTATCAAAAACACACGTCAATGTTCAATTCATACAGTGACATCAAATGTAACATGAATAAACTTTATACCATAGTACAGCAAGTAACTTCTGTCCCATCAGTCCCACAGGCAAATATGTGGTTGGCTCCTTGTCTTTCATGGACCACAGTTAAGTTGTAAATGCAAGTCTAAATTATAGACATGCAAATATAATAAATATCTGCCATGATACTAACAAGAAATACATAGACTGTACAGTTTTGTATAGAAAGTCTACAGAGGCTGCGTACTTTGGTCAGCGCAGCATCTCTGGAGCATTTATCCCACTGCACTGGCAGGTCCACAGGCATCTGCGAGAAATGGACACTTTTTTTTTGTTTTTTTGTTTTTTTTGGCAATGATGACAAAAGATAAAAGATTAAATCATATAAATAAATCATATCCGATCCACACAGTATCAGCCATGAAAAAGTCTAAACCTTTTGTAAACTCGCAAAGTTCATTAGACGTATTTGTGTTGTTCCAATAGCTGTCACTGCATTTTCTTTTTCAATTAGGATCTTCACAGGTCCAGCAGGCAGCCGACGGGTCACTGTGGCATCTGCAATAAACCAGGGACCGTGATGGAAATGTGAGTTTCATCGCGAAGGAGATAATCAACCTAAAAGACTAGAGCAGACCTAGTTCACCTACCTCCATTTGTGAAACTCATGCGCGGCTGCTCCCAGGCTGTGGAAATGGCACATGATAATAATAATAATAATAATAACACTGGTAAATATCCCTGTGCGTCTAAACCAGTCATATTGGCGACGGTCCAAAGTCGGTAGTAAAACACTTGACTTCTCCTGTTAGAGAGGGGGTGGCCCCACAGCGCGTCACTTCACCATATTTGGACGCCTTTATGACGCTAGATTAGTTCCGTGTATCAATTGACTTATTTGTTCATTGTTTGTGGACTTCCTATTTCTTTAAACAATTCAGCTGCAAGTGCAAACCCAGTCCCGTCCCTTCCAGTGCACGGTGCATCACTGCAGCATTTCCACTTGCACAAGTAACGCGAACACTAAAGTCTATGAGAGGCAGACACCTGCAGGCACACAGCAGATGGCGCTATTATGCTTGTTATAAAGAGGGAAGCAAAACGCTGCTCTGGTGGGTTCAACAGGAGAAACTTAGTGCAACATACAAACTCACTGGGTTCTGAAAAAAGGTCAGTTCTGTCCGCAGTGCGAGAAACACATAACTTTCCCATTATTAAGATGCATTAGGCCTTTTCTT
Organism: Scartelaos histophorus; assembly: GCA_000787155.1. Taxonomy (NCBI): domain Eukaryota; kingdom Metazoa; phylum Chordata; class Actinopteri; order Gobiiformes; family Gobiidae; genus Scartelaos; species Scartelaos histophorus. The sequence goes on along the minus strand of KN508397.1, from coordinate 7,049 downwards.
TTCAGAGTAAAACACAGGGTAGACCGAGCCTACATGTTTTATAAACACCCGTAAGATCAGTCAGTAAAACATCGTAGTTTAGAGGGCGATACTAGTCTGTATGAATAATTTAATGTATAATTAAACTGCATTTTATTTCACTTTAATGACAATTCCAATCTAATTTGACTCATTTCCATCCAGACTGGCCATAGGCTCTTGTTGCGTCATGCGTAGATAGTGGTTTGCCGGATCATTCCTGCAGTTCAGTGGAGATGATGCTGCTCAGTCTCTCTTGGTTAAAACGCTCCAGCCCAGACTGTGGCTCCGTGCGCATCTGAGGCTCTGACTCCACACAAGCCCAAGTGCCAGAGACATGCCACACTACACGCTTGGAGGTAAGGGCGTTTTTGTCACATTATGTTTGGCTTTGTTTAGACATTTGTTTTGTGTTTGTTACACCGTCAGTCCTGTCACACTTGGAGAGGTTCCAGTGCTCCTGCAGCAGTCTGCTCCACAGCACTGATGCTGTATTAACCGTGCGCCTCAGATGCGCTCAGTGTTTGAGGAGAGTTTAAACCCGGGCCATCTGGATTATTACCGCAGCAGTTACTGCATCACACTGCAAAAACCCATTCTGAGAGGCCCTGTTTATGTATTTATTTATTTATTTATTTATTTATTTATTGTATTTTAGCCTGTGTAAAGTGTAAATAAGCCCAGTCTTCTTCTTATATTTAGATATGGTTATGTCACTCTACCTGAGGTGCCCTTAAAACTCTTTCAATAATTTACGCTGTGCACAGGTGGCAGCAAAACACTTCCAAACACTGACTTAAACCAAAAAAAAAGTATTTGGTAATCACTTGATAAAACCTGATGTCATAACGTGCTTCTCAGACTACAGCTCTTCTGACTAGCAAGTTTAATTAGTATTATTTATTCCACTTTAGTGCTGCATTTGACACACTATTAAACACTTAATAAAACACTTGTGTGTCTATTTGAAGCTCCCTGTGTTGTTTGACATGATCAGCACTAAAGCGTGACTCATCACTACACAAACCCTTCTCCCTGAGGAACAGTCTAAATGGCATAGGAGGCACACAGCATCACTGCAGTCTAACCTCAATCAAACCAATGGAGGCTGTCATTGTGTCCTTGGGCAAGACACCTTACTCACCTTGCCTCTAGTGCCCATGTTGTATAAGTGAGTGTCTGAGAGAAAACACAGGACAGGCTTGGCCACTGCCTACATGCATCATCCCCCATGTTCCAAAATACTGAAGTACTGAGATACTTCACATACGTAACAATCAACTTACAGGTGTAGTTTGAAACAACTGATTAGATGCAGATTATAATTAGTTTCTTGTCATTGTAGTGATAATATTGGATGGACTATGTACTATATAATGAATTGTTAGGGGCCCTGTAACTGGCAGCCCTGCATTTCCCCAACCAAATAAACTAATAACAATATTAGACACACAAAATGATTTTCTATTGAGTAGAATGGTGTAATGGCAGTGACCACACCGCAATGATGTACATCCATTTAATATCAAACATTCAGTCAGTTTGTGTTTACCACCTCTGTGCCATTTACACTCTTACACGACAGACACTGAGGACACAGGACGCAGGCACAACCTCTCTGAGTCATCAGGATCAGGATTTTTTTGTTACATGTTTAATATTTTTATCCTCTCTGTCCTCCTTTTACCTCTTCAGTTCATCTGCAGATTGTGCTGGCAGTGGGCCTGGCTGTGCTCTGCTACTCTCTGGTTGTGGTGTGCATTCTTTGCTGCCGGAAGAAGAAAAAAGCAATTTCATCTGAGGACAAGGAGGCTGTGTTCATGTCTCCATATCCGCCTGCTGTGACTCTGACTATTTCTCCGTGCACACAGCCAATCAAACAACAGTATGAGGAGCTGGATGGAGATGTTTTGGACTTTCCGTTGTCTAAAAGCAGCTCTTCTCCGTCTGAAGATGACCTGTCTGCTCTGCCTTCAGACCCCAGCCCCTCCCATTCCCCTTGTCTGCTGCTGTCCCCAGCTGTGTCTGTTCCTCTGAGGCGTCTCAGCTCTCCGGCTATCCCCTGTCCTCCCGATAAGTCTCCAGTCCATGGGAGAGCCTCACTGCCTTCTCTCACCAAACTCAGCCTGATGTCCCGGTCCAAACGGGCCAAAGGCCGGCGCAGCACCGTTAGTGGAGACAGCTTCCTGGGCAATGAAGGCAGGAGTTTGACCTCCGAAGCCCAGTTGAGGGATGGATCTCAGTATGGGGCAGTGTCCATTGGATCCAAGCCCTCTCCTCTCCTACATTTCTCCCTGCTCTTCTCTTCGGCCCATGGCACTCTTGTGGTCAATATCTTGGGTGTGTCTGGTACCAGTAGAAAGAGAAGCAGTGTTTATGTGCGGGCCAGTCTCCCTCCCTTGTGTCCGTCCCCACAGTCGCTGTCGTCGCGCCGCCGCAGCCTGAGCCCGGAGCTCCACAGCCAAAGTGTGGTGATGCTCGTGGGCTCTGTGGAGGAGCTGCGGGTCTGCACCCTCAGACTGGCCGTGTACAGCCGAGACTTCTCTGGGCTCAGAGAGGCCATGGTGGGTCTGGTGGAGATGCCCTGTGAGCAGATGGACCTAACACCTGACACAACCTGCACCTTCACCAGGGAGATCACCCCCTCTAAGAGCAAACTGAAAAAGGTACAGTTTATAAGTCATTCACTGTTCAATCTAAAAAGAAATCTATCATTTCAACTTAATTCATTACCCAAAATAGATTTCACCAATGTGTTGAAACAGTAATAAAAATACCTAATATCTGCCCTTCCCTCTGTGCCCATCAAGAGAAATGTTTTCTTTGCTCTCTTCAAATTCATATTGAAGCTTTAAGGGTCTCCCCCAGTTATAAAACACAATTTTAATGTGACACTCTTTTCTATCTGTGAATTTGGATGCAAATAATGGTGGGTCACTCCACAGCTCTGTTTTCAAATATACAATGATGTCATCCCTGGTAATCCTTTTAACGAGTTCCAATTGATTAAACAGAAAAGCTGAAATAATGATATACACACTTGTGCTGTGTCCTTGAAGACATGGCCATTCATTTGTTTTCTGTCAGACACTTTTCTTATGTGGTTAGTCACGGTGACTTTGTTGTTCATAAGTGCAGAGCAAACAAGCCACAGTAAAGTGGCCGTGAGCCAACACAGCGCCCCCTGTCAGAAAACATTACTATGAGCCTTTAGAGCAGGGGGCTTATGTTTGGATTGGACAGGACTCCTAATCAGATGTGCTGGGCTGACAAATACAGGGGTGGAGATGAGATGTCCCATCTGGGATGTAACACTTTATCTTATTTTATTGATACATCTATAATACTGTAATCCACATTCTCTTTCAAGTCATATAGTGTTTTAGAGTCTATGTATTTAGGGTTGGTTAGACTCCATCATACCTACTACAGTGTACAGTGTTCATCATTTTGAACCTAAATAAAATTCTTTATGTACTTACTGTTTCAGAACACAAAATACATTTTCTAAATGTATATTTGTCATACCTTGTCATGTATACTCATACTTAACAGAACATAAATAATAACCCAGCAATAACATTACATTTAGGCCAGATTTAACATAATAATACAAACATCGCTTTATTACAATAAGAAAGAAATCAAATCATATAATTACTTGTTTGGATGGTAATAACTGAATTTACTGCATGCATAATACATCAGGTCTTGTAATCTATAATAAAGAGACAATAGCATTAAGCCCAAGTTCATGATTAATGGTGAGCCTGTGGTAGGAAATGTCATCTATATTGGCCTAAATCAATGAAGTTGTAGAAAACAAGCTTGGTGAAGCCGACCAGGCAGAGGCACTGAGGCACTGAGGCAGAAGTCACTTGTTGGACAGCGCAGTCTTCACACTCCATTGCCTGGCACATGGCTGGGGGGTCCACATTAGCCTTTTGTCAGGGTGACGTGATTCACCACAATAAACAGCACAGGCTAAGCATGTGTGACAGGATCAGCACTTAAATGTGATGAATCTAAGGCCAAAACATTTCATGTAAACTTTTGGATGTTGGAATTGTGGCTTGTGTAAAATATTATTATTTTTTAAATATATCAGTATTGATAAAACCAGTATGAAAAAATATTAATCAGAACAAGGTGATTATATAAGCAATATAGAGTATTATATTTCCATATTGTTAGGAGTAATCTGTCTACAGTATCCATATTTAAAAGATAATATAGCCTATGTGTTCTTGTTGCTTCTTTCAGAGTGTGAGTTCTCAAGAGACACTGGCCCACAGGAAAACATCCGTGTGTGTGCCAAAAGTCTTGGGCCAAGTCTTTATTTTGCTGCAGTACCAGACTGTGGCCCAGCGCATTAAACTGATGGTGAGAAAGGCAGAACATCTGGCCAAGCTCACACGCATCCCCGGGACCCCAGGTAAACAGCTATTTCTGCAACTGCTACTTTACAGTTGAAAGACGGAGCTCCCTCCCAGTATTTCTTTGTGTTTAATTTGATTTGGTGTAATCTTATTAGTAACTGATCAGGACGCTGTCATTTCCCCCCATGTTTCAGATCCATATCACTTTATGTAATTGATAGTGTTGATAATGGTTTTGAACATGAGAAAAAGGCTTAATGCAGAATTAATCCTGTTTTCTTTTGTGCATTCTCAGACCACTATGTTGTGATCAACATGAGACTGGATGGAAAAGTGATCGCTACAAAGGAAACCAAAGGGGCTGGTGGTCTCAACCCCATTTGGAACGCTCCATTTCTGTTCGACGTGCCCCCCGGGGACATCACTCAGCTGCCTCTGCATTTTGAATTCATCATCATGCAGGTAAGGTTCTCTGATGTGTGATTTTAAATATTTGTATGTACTATTTCATTTAAATGTTGTGTTTTCTAGGGTCGTTTGTACACCAAGAGCAGTGTGCTGGGCCGTGTGCTCATTGGCAGCAGTGGTCCAGAGGAGGGGCAGGCTCACTGGCAGGAGATGCTGAGACGAGGGCCCATAGAGACGGCGCGCTGGCACAACATTCATCCTGATGTGGGGAACATCTGACTGACCAGCCCTGCAATCATGATACAGACACTAGTTAACTCGCACCTGAATTCTGCTTTTGCACAAATATTGCCACCACACATTGTTAAAACTAAAATGTATTATTATATGTCTAGTTAATGTGGGATACTGTTAGCTGTGGGTTACTGTTTTCCTTGTAAAATACTGATACTTTTCTCTATCAGAGGTTTTGTGTTTTATGTCATTTTAACTGTTTGGTCAGTGAGTACGGGACAAATACAATGTACATATACGTCACTTTTTGTTGTAAAGTTACATATCATTCCTTTTTTAAACTTAACTGTTCATAACATGCAAATATTGGATAAAGATCTGTGCACAAATGTTGATTTCCAGTACGGCTGAATTTGTAAAATAGCTTGAACAGTAACAGAGTAGAGTGCGTTAGAAGAGAATGCATTTGAATGTTGTGATTTGGAGAAGCTTAACTGAGCATTTCACAGTGGATTTCTCTTCACAGTGGGTGACGTTTATCCATTGTTAAAAATACCCAGAGAAAGTGATGTAATAGAACAGTAGTAGGGCTCTTATGTCATAGAATAGTGCACATGCATGTCTCTGCTCCCACTAACTGAATATGAAATGTGCACATTGGAAATTGAATGATTCCGGATCTTGTCAGTGAATTACACCCAGTATAAAAAAAGGCCTCAATCAAGCGTAATTATAATCCAAGTCCCTCATACTCAAGGCTTTTGCCCTCAGCCCTTTATAATGTGGTTCATTTTGCCACAGTGCTGTCTATGGGGAGTGCTTTAGCGGAAATTGCCCCATCCAAATGAGTCTTAAAAGGCATTCTGGGCTTTCTAGAGTCTGATGTCATGATTTCAGATGGAGGGCCACACAATTTTTCTATGTTTGATTCGATTTTTTTTTTATGTTTTAAGGAGACAATAAATGCAAAATACATGTATTTAAATCTTAATAACTAATAATAAGCTACAAGATGTTTTAACTCCCAAAAATTAGACTGTATTTGAATTTTTGTCAAATCTAGTTATGACTCAAGTACTAGTCTAGATTTAAAGATTTCCAAAATTCCTTCTGTCAATATTATTGTATCTATTGTGTCAACAAATTGAAGCAAGAAATTTAAACCACTGTCCATTTTTTCAGCTCTATGTCCCAAATATAATCAATTGGCAATTTCTACATATAACTTGCTGTATTTTTATATGAAAACATTAACTATAATACAGTATTTCTTACATTTATGCAGGTACTGTAATGTCTTGAAATTTAGCATCATTTCCTGTTCACCTTCATGAACATTGTAACAGGAAATTCTGTTATGATGTTACATGAACCTAATCAATTGAGTAATTTCCCCAAAGAGCTCTGGGAATTTCAACACATTCAACACAAAAGCACAAAATGTGCAAGCAGTTATGTTAAAAATCACATCAGACATTGAAAGTGGTGGCATTTAAAGCATTGGACAGAGACATGCTTGGTTCTAATAGACTTTCCTGCTGTCTTATTCAGTTAGCAGCTTTGCTCCAGAGTCCATGACTGACCCAGTGTTGTGCACCTCCGGGATCTCCAGGTATTGATCTACACATGCTCTTTATTTGTCCCTTCTGTATACTACTCACTACTATAACAACTGGTTGTCATCCACGAGGAAGGAAGAGCACTGGCTCTTGTTTGGTCTTTAAGTCCATACACTTTTGAAAAGGTACAAATGCACTAATGATGTCGCCAACACCAAAGTCTCTAACCAGCACACTGCACAGTGTATGTGTGTGTGACTCACCCTGCAGGTCATCAGCATCACCGCAACTCACTGACTCACATTTGGCGTTTGCCAGAGGACAGTGACTTTCCAATCCGGACAAACGCCAGATATTTTGCAAAATAAATTAGGGAACTCATACGCAGGTCATTAATGTATTGATTTTAGATTATTTTCATATTCCAAAATAAAAATAAAAATAAAAATAA
>JACN01015891.1:0-10660 GCA_000787155.1 Scartelaos histophorus | reverse complement strand
TCCTCAAGGTCTTTTTTTAATTGAAGTATAAAGAGGTCGGCAAGTCATGTAGGAACAAAGTGCTTCTGCAACATAAAAAAAATCCCTGTATACAAAAATAATAATTTAACAAATAAATGAAGAAATAAAACATATTGATTTTTTTGCCATAAAACAACTTAATTCTGTTCTAACCAGAACAGGATCACGAGCTCCTTCAGCAGAGGAAGTTCAGGAGGTTCTTTATTTTAATAGATCCATGTTCCAGGTGGAGCTGAGGTTTCCCACAATCCACTGCTCAGATCAAACCCGACGATTCAAACACAAATGTACAAGTAAAACTGCAGCAGATTCTTCATTTAAACAAACTTTACATGATTAAACTTTACAAAATGTAAAACCATAAAGACTCTGGAGCCACATCAGTCCGTTTGACATTAGAATGAGTTTAATTCAGATTTGCCATTGACATTTTACAGAAACGAAACTTAAAACCACATGACTCATTTGAATAAAATATAAGCACTGAAAAAAACGTCTCTATCAGGGCAAAAGGAGCTGGAAATGGTGGAAAAGGTTCGTGGTGCGAGAAGTTTTGGTTAACACCAATTTTGGGCCTTTAGAGACGAGATGTGTTTCTATATATACACGATATGTCAAAATCCATATTGAGTTTTAAAAAGATCTTGATATATAAGTTTTGTTTCGTTTCGTTTCCTTTATTATTCATCTGTCTGCATCTCCCAAGTTCGAAATGCTCCGTTCCACCTTGTGATGTCACGTAATTGCCGCCTTTTTACATTTAATTCAATAGAGATTCAAGAGAAATCCAAGGCTGACGATTCTAGTGAAGCTCTACGGCGTTTAAAACCATAACGGAGCACTTCCTGTATTAAACCATCCCAACGTGGAGCGGCGTTTTCAGTTCTGAGACGAGAACTCAGCCTAAGTATGCAGGGCGTGTGCGTTAATTATGTGTAAATGAAACAAAACAACTCCAGGCCCTTTTGACGAGGAAACATTATAAGACACTAGATCAGAAAATAGTCTAATATAGCCCATTTAAAACATATACAAATTTAAATCTGTGCGTGTTTACAGCAAGATTTCTGATGTAGCGCCTTCATATTTCAGCCGGTTCATCTCGGTGGCGTGTTGGATGTTCGGCCGACGCTTGTTTTTGCAGTGTCGGTGCGTCGCTTGCGCTGGTTGTTTATTCGCGTGGTTGTTTTTCATGTCTTGTGGTGCACTTCAAGCTTTTCGCACATGTTTTTCCAATGTGTTTTTGGGCTGGAAATGGGCAAAAAAACTAAGCTAACCCAACATGGACCGGCGAGCTCCTCCTGATGCAGTTTAATTCACTTCAATAATGTTTATTTCATTCATTAAAACAGATTTGGTACAATTATGATAAATCTTCCTCTTATCAACTCTCTTCCAGTGTGTTACATTAAACAAAATCAAACATAGATACATACAGCTTCTTTACAAAAAAACAAAACACAAAATCATCCTGTCACGTAGCAGTTATATATTTTCTTAATAACGATAATTTCAACCTTTTCTTAAACATATAAATGGACATGGATTCTTTATTATTGGTTTCAAGACTGTTCCAAAGACTCACTCCCTTGATTGAGGTGCATCTTTCCTTTGGTTTTGTTCTAAACTCTTTTAGTTTGGAGAATAAATCAGTTCCTCTTAGCTGATTTCTACTTTCTCTCTCTAGAAATCTATTTTGCAGCTTCTCTGGTGATACTTTTTGATGAGCTTTGTACATGGTTTTGAGAAAGTTACATATATATTCCAACAATTCGTTAAATTTCAACGTTTCTAATTTAATAAAAATTGGATTTGTATGAGCTCTATAAGCACATCCATTGACGATGCAGGTTTCACGAGCACTTCCCCACACTTCAATGCAAGATGACAAATATGGAACAATCAATGTGTTATACAATAAGAACAATGCATCTTTGTTGAGACTTTCACCTTGTGTAATACAGCGATGGTTTGTGATACTTTTGATCTTACTTGCTGCCGTTTTTAGTAAGCGTAAGATTTGAACAATACTTTTTTACTGTTCTAACCTTATGGGTGAATGCGTAGAAATAATATGCACAATAAAAGGTTTCAAATGTGCCACCTCACGTAGAAAATACAGTAAAAAATGGCTCTACCTTGTCTAAACTTCTCTAATTTAAGCCTTAAAACGTATTGACAGTATCGATATCCGCATTTTCACCAAGTTGGTCAAGATATTTCGATAAAACAAAACTCCCATCCCCGCTCCCGACTATAAAACATAAGATCTATCGCCCATGGGTGCTGCACTGTAGTCACCCACTACTTATGGCTTGCCACAGCAGCAATAAACCACAAACTTTTACCTTACAAGAATATAACTTGAAGTGCATTTCGGATCTGATATTGTCGGAATAAAAGCAACGTTGGGATCTGGACGAGAAGGCGAACGGATTCATGGGCAATAAAGTCGTAAAAGTCGAGTATTTTGTTTGAACCAGCGTCACCGAGAGACGTTTTTGAGTTTTGTGCGTAGGTTTTGTGTTTGTTTAAAGCGCGCAGTCCCTGAAAAACAAAAGTACGCGTGTTTTTGCTTGAGAATGAACTGCAAATCTGAATACCGTATTTTTGGGACTATAAGGCGCATCTAAAATCATGACATTTTCTCAAAAATCCACAGTGGCCTTATAATCCAGTGGCCTTATGTGTGACCTTTGGTTGTGTTTAACCTCCAACCGATTTGACGTTGTCCACATTAGTCTAATAACGTATTAGTGGGCGAGTCAGGAGGAGTAATATGTTGGCCACATATAGGGCGACTGTGCAACATACCGGTAGTTCTGCCGTGTGGTGTTCAAGGACCCAAAATGCACCTGTTAAGAGACATGCACCATGCAGATTTCAGGTTTTGTATTTTAGTGTTAAAACTGAACAATGTTGAGAGGGATCCGGGCATGTTTGATGCCCAAATCACCAACTGTTAAACTTGTATTTTTGTGTTAGCTACAACTGAGAGTTATTGTAAATGACCTGAATAAAGTTCCATTTATCCGACACACGTTTTGTTTCTCTTATTATGCCTTATAATCCGATGCTCCTTATGTGTGGACAATGACACAACTGACATATTATTTGATACTGCGCCTTATAATCCAGTGCACTTTATAGCCCGAAAAATACAGTACATATCTTCATTTCCAATTCAGATTGATCGGCGTAATACGGTGTAATGATATGGCAGAAGTTTTAAAACAAAGCGCAGATAGCGGCTGGGAGTCTGCAGCTCTGTCTGATCCTCTCCGGCCTCTCGTTTTCCATTTTGTCTGGCTTTTTTCTCTCCTGTCTCAGCTCCAATCAGCCCTGTCTATCCCCACATCACCAGACCTACCACATTACACCCCCTCCTCGCTTTCTCTTTCTCTTCCTCTCCCCCTCCGTGGCCTCTCAGATCGCCCTGTGTGAAAACCAACCCCCGTGCGGAGACCGGGACCGAATCAATCTGAGGGCGGCCCGAGACAGACAGCCAACACATCAGTCTCCCTGCGGTCGCACAAACTCACACACTCACACACGAGGTACGCACACACACACACACACACACACAGAGCTCGGGACCGACGCTGAGTCAGGCCCGAGCAGCCGGGACACTCACGACTCGTCAGACGTTTCATAACCAAACCGGAGCTGGTCGACCTCTACGGAAACACTCGAGATTCCGCAGGTGTAACGCGAGGTCTAATTTGGACATAACGAAGAACTATGTCCGTCTGGTCGCGCCGTAGGGCCAGTCTGCTTTTAAGAGCTTTTAGAGTGCGCGAACGAGAAGGAAAAACAATTCTAAGTTGTGTTCGTGTTTGAGTAATCTTTGTTTTCTTCTTTAATCAGACGCCGTTCGAAAAGGAAAATCGCTAATTCCGACCGATCCTGTGGACTTGGAAAGCTTTGTCGAAGTAAGTTTTGGAGAAGCGGCGACTCTGCAAACGTTAAGAGTGAAATGAACAACTCTCCCAGCTCGCAAATTGTGTAGCATTTACCCCGATGTGGCCTTCTGTAAAAGTATTGGCATTAGAGCGGGTAAACCAGAGATACTTTGACCATAAAAAGACAGTATCCGCTCGTGTCTCGCCTCCGGAGTATTGCTGCATCGATCCCTTCAGCTCCTCACTGTTCTGAGCATTTCCAAAACTCTGCACTCCTGCGTCTGTGTGGAGTGCGGCGTTTTAATCACGGACGCGTATAGCACATCAGATTAATGGAGAAATTTGATAAACGTCTCCTATTCTCAGGCCGAATTTTGCCAAGTCAGGAGTTCGGGGGCGGCCCGCGAGCGACGGGAAATGAAGAATTAGAGCGGAGATGAGAGGAGTGAGATGTTTGAGGTCATCTCTTTTTTTAAAAAATGACTTTTAATCAGAATTAAAACCGTCTGCAATATCCCGCTGATGATTTCATTACCGCGGAATCAAGATGTCATCCATTTTGAAGTCGGGGGACGTCACAAAGGATCCTGCTTCAGAGGGATTTGCACATTTCCAACGCGAGCTGCCACAGAAGGAGTAGTCATCAGCAGACAAGACAGGCCTCATCAAATATTCATGTTTGAAATTTTCTCGCCGCAAAGTGAGCTCTCGCGCGTTTAATTTTTAATGAGCATTAAATATCCCCAACAAAAACTAATTGACGTCCCTTTAACTGCGCGGGTTAAGATTACGGACAGTAATTAAGCTCACCTGCAGCGCCCGTCTCCGCCGCCTGTAACGGATGTGAAAATACAGCCGTCTCAAAGTGACATGTAATAAAAATCACAGCCGCCGCAGCCGCCGGAGTCAAAACATGACAATTCAGAGGAACAGGACTGCGACGTGTGACGAGGGACAGGCACAGGATGTTAATGTAATATGAAAGTGGTTAAAAAGCTGCTTATTCAAAGAGAAAGGAGTGTTTTCGCTGCTGTTTCGTCTTTTCTTTCTTAAATAGAAAAGTATGAACTGTTCTGCCTGTAAACTCACTGTATGGACCGAGGATTTTATTTTGATTACCTTTCTCTTTTCAGTGGACAAATTAATTGAAGTAGATGGAAAAGTTAAGTTGTACTATTAGAGCTGATTGATGCCACCGAGCCGGAGTTATACGAGTTTTTAAATTTATTTACTGGGCCTATCTCTGAAACAAAAACTGGCACAAAGTTGGGCATCTTTGTCAGCATAAATAAACAAAAGTGTTTTTTCACAATAGCATCAGAAAGTGGTGCCATAATTCAACCCCAAAGACATGATCGCTGAAGTCGAAAGGAGTTTAAAGCCAAGAGATTCATCCGGGCGAGTCGGTGGGAGCCAATCTCGAATCATACGGCGAAACTGTTTGTCGATTTCTTTCAAGAACTGTAAATGTTTTATGGAATCGCGCAGGCCCGTGAACTCAAACCCGTCGTTAATTCGCGCCATTTCTTTGATTGGAATTCGCTCCCGACTCGAAGCTATAAAACGCCAAAACATAAAAATCCCACGAGGGTCCAACCGCCGACTATAATCCTCCTCCGCCATGTTTATTCCCAAAGCAGCTCATGAATCAGAAGGAAAAAACTGTATTTGGACACGTTGAGAAATGCTCTTGAATTAGATTGCCCACTTCCTCTTGTCTCGGGGCATTTGCAGACGCGCTCCGGAGTTCTGCTTCATAAAACTGATCACATCCCTCTTACGCTCTCGACAGTGGCCGGCTCTCATCACTTTCGCAGATTGCTTGTTTTGCCGCTCCCCTCTGACAATGTCACCAAGCCGCCGTAATATTGATGGCGAAATTATTCTATTTATTAGTTAATCTTTCGCCGTGTGAGCGACCGGACCGGAGCGGCGCCGTGAACCGTGTCGGCGCTAAGCGAGGGTGACACGCGCCCGGATGAGAGCGTGTCATTCATTTGGCGCTGACAGACAGAGTATGCTAATGTCCGAGCGTCGTTAGCTTTAGCGGGGAGGACGGCGGCCCGGAGCGGTGCCCGCGGGGACCAATGGGGATTTAAAGCACTGCTGTTTCAGATTAGTTATGACAGACTCACAAACGCGGGACTAGATGCGCCCAAATTGGCTATTTTACTGTGTACAGGTGTTTTATTATGTTTACAAGGTGCGTTTTAGGTCAAATTTGCTGGTTATACGCGGGTGATTTTTGTTTGCCATGTAATTTCCCAACAGACTCGCCAATACATTTCCGCATCACCAAATACAAATTATGTTTTCTATAGCTTCAGATGCACGGGCTTAGTGGTACAATATGAGCTATTTCTAAAGGAAGGGGCGTCATGTTGGTTTGCATTGACTCACTCGTCTGTTTCGCCACTCGTCTGTTTCACACGTGGTGCCGAGTCAGATCTGTGAAGAGGCGAGCCTGCTAACACGAACCACTACTGGGCAAATCAGGAATAACACCTCTTCCTCCAGCTAAAGTCGTCCTTAACAAGACAAAAGGAGAGAAGTTTGAAGATAAGATGTTTTGCCGCTCACTCATCTGTTTCACCACTCGTCTGTTTCACACGTGGTGCCGAGTCAGATCTGTGAAGAGGCGAGCCTGCTAACACGAACCACTACTGGGCAAATCAGGAATAACACCTCTTCCTCCAGCTAAAGTCGTCCTTAACAAGACAAAAGGAGAGAAGTTTGAAGATAAGATGTTTTGCCGCTCACTCATCTGTTTCACCACTCGTCTGTTTCACACGTGGTGCCGAGTCAGATCTGTGAAGAGGCGAGCCTGCTAACACGAACCACTACTGGGCAAATCAGGAATAACACCTCTTCCTCCAGCTAAAGTCGTCCTTAACAAGACAAAAGGAGAGAAGTGAAGATAAGAGATGTTTTGCCGCTCACTCATCTGTTTCACCACTCGTCTGTTTCACCACTCTTCTGTTTCGTACGTGGTGCCAGGCCAGATCTGGGGAAAGGCGAGCCTGCTAAGATGAACCACTACTGAACAAATCAGGAATTACACCTCTTCCTCCAGCTAAAATAGTCCTAACCAAGGCAAACGTTTCAGAGGGAAGACGTTCTGCCTCTCATCTGTTTCACCACTCGTTTGTTTCGTAAGTGGTGCTGAGTCAGATCTGTGAAGAGGCGAGCCTGCTAACTACTGGACAAATAAGGAATTACACCTCTTCCTCCAGCTAAAGTTGTCCTGAACAAGACAAAAGGAGAGAAGTTTGGAGATAAGATGTTTTGCCACTCACTCATCTGTTTCACCACTCGTCTGTTTCGTAACATGGTGCCAAGTCAGATCTGGGGAAAGGCGAGCCTGCTAAGATGAACCACTACTGGACAAATAAGGAATTACACCACTTCCTCCAGCTAAAATAGTCTTGACCAAGACAAAAGTTTCGAAGGGAAGACGTTTTGCCTCTCATCTGTTTTGCCACTCATCTGTTTCATATGTGGTGCCAGGCCAGATCTACCAAGAGGCGAGCCCGCTAACTACTGGACAAATACGGAATTACAACTCCCATCGTGCTAAAGTCGTCGTGACCAAGAAAAAAGGAGAGAAGTTTGGAGATAAGACGTTTTGCCACTCACTCATCTGTTTCACCACTCGTCTGTTTCACCACTCTTCTGTTTCGTACGTGGTGCCAGGCCAGATCTGGGGAAAGGCGAGCCTGCTAAGATGAACCACTACTGAACAAATCAGGAATTACACCTCTTCCTCCAGCTAAAATAGTCCTAACCAAGGCAAACGTTTCAGAGGGAAGACGTTCTGCCTCTCATCTGTTTCACCACTCGTTTGTTTCGTAAGTGGTGCTGAGTCAGATCTGTGAAGAGGCGAGCCTGCTAACTACTGGACAAATCAGGAATGACACCTCTTCCTCCAGCTAAAGTCGTCCTGAACAAGACAAAAAGAGAGAAGTTTGGAGATAAGATGTTTTGCCACTCACTCATCTGTTTCACCACTCGTCTGTTTCACCACTTTTATGTTTCGTAACATGGTGCCAAGTCAGATCTGGGGAAAGGCGAGCCTGCTAAGATGAACCACTACTGGACAAATAAGGAATTACACCACTTCCTCCAGCTAAAATAGTCTTGACCAAGACAAAAGTTTCGGAGGGAAGACGTTTTGCCTCTCATCTGTTTTGCCACTCATCTGTTTCATATGTGGTGCCAGGCCAGATCTACCAAGAGGCGAGCCCGCTAACTACTGGACAAATAAGGAATTGCAACTCCCATCGTGCTAAAGTCGTCGTGACCAAGAAAAAAGGAGAGAAGTTTGGAGATAAGACGTTTTGCCACTCACTCATCTGTTTCACCACTCGTCTGTTTCACCACTCTTCTGTTTCGTACGTGGTGCCAGGCCAGATCTGGGGAAAGGCGAGCCTGCTAAGATGAACCACTACTGGACAAATAAGGAATTACACCTCTTCCTCCAGCTAAAATAGTCCTGACCAAGGCAAAAGGAGAGAAGTTTGAAGATGAGACGTTTTGCCACTCACTCATCTGTTTCACCACTCTTCTGTTTCGTAGGTGGTGCCAAGTCAGATCTGTGAAGAGGCGAGCCTGCTAACTACTGGACAAATAAGGAATTACACCTCTTCCCCCAGCTAAAATAGTCCTGACCAAGGCAAAAGGAGAGAAGTTTGGAGATGAGACGTTTTGCCACTCACTCGTCTGTTTCACCACTCGTCTGTTTCGTAGGTGGTGCCAGGCCAGATCTGTGAAGAGGCGAGCCTGCTAACACGAACCGCTCCAGGAAAAATCAGGAATTACATCTCTTCCTCCAGCTAAAGTCGTCCTGAACAAGACAAAAGCTTTGGAGGGAAGACGTTTCACCGCTTGCCTGTTTCGTAGGTGGTGCTGAGTCAGATCTGTGAAGAGGCGAGCCTGCTAACACAGTACAAACGGATGCTTTTTCATTTTTTAGCAGTACAAACATCTGTAATGAATGGTGTAATTAAATGGGCTATTTTACTGCGTACAGGTGTTTTATTCTGTTTACAAGGTGCATTTTGGGTGGTTTAAGACAATTCTGCATCATATTAATTGTATTTCCTTGCAAAAAGCCGTGAATAACATTGTTTTTACAAGCTGTTCAAGAGTTTATATTATGACTCAGCAATGAAACAATTAGGCCGCTTTTCAAAAAATGTTATTAAAAAAACACCTCTGAAGTAAAAGCAACGCAGCTTTAGTCCACGCGTGAGGTAAAATTATAAAATACGTTTATTTTGTAACTCCAAATGTGAGCCAAATGTGACCTGAGGACTGCACAATGCCCAAATTACTTCAGCTTTACCTGGAATGTTCACAGTCTGGACAATGCCCAAATTACTTCAGCTTTACCTGGAATGTTCCACAGTCTGGCATTAAATCAAGTAAGTTACGAGACAGATCTAAGGAAAGGCAGAATTTATGTATTTTTTTGTTTTTTGGGGTTTTTTTTGCAATAGGAAAACACTTGTAATTCACTAAACGCTCGATAGATTTAATGTAACACTGCGGAACATTCCAGACAAAGCCATAGCATCTCCATGGAGACGATCAATTCTTCGTCAAAAGAAAAAACACAGAAACGAACCAACAAACACACACAAAACAACAAAACTATAAGCAAAAGAAATACAGTTTTGCCCCCATTTGTCAATCTTAAATCTCTTATTAAATTTACATTACAGGATTTATTGTTTAAGCCAGATGCCCTTCCAGACTCTCTTAACTCATGTTTGGTAATATCCATCACTGAACTCAAACATAGAGACTTGGGCATTGTTCGTTTAAGCTCATTTTGGATAAAAAATTAACATATCTTATCATTTTACCTCATGCACGGACTAAAGCTGCATTACTTTTATTTTAGAGGTGTTTTTATGACATTTTTTGTTGGGTAACCTCACTTTTTCATTGCTTAGTCACAACATATCCTCTTCCCGGTCTTACCAGCTTGTCAAAACAACACTTTTTACTGCTTTTTATGAAGAAATACAATTAATACGACGCAGAATCAACAATATTTTCTGTTTCTCGTGCTTTAACTGTATATGCACGAACTATTAAGTTTATTTTGTCTACATTTCACAGCCGTACATTCCCCATAATATGTAATAATATTATTCAAGCGCATTGCATCTGGAATATCTTTGTTAAACAGCAGAAATTACACCTCGCAGAGATGACTGATGTGCTGAGCCTAGACTCTTGGCATGAAGCGTTTTCACTCCATTAGTTACACAGCCGTTTTGCATAAATACATAGGTTTCCTGCTTTAATTGTTTATACATTTGACCGTTTTTCCATCGGGTTTCCGTCTGTTTCCACTTTTATTTAATTCTTGTGTGTTGCCCTGGTTTTGGTTTGCCATTTGTCTGCCCGCGCTGTAATGTATCACCAGTTTATACCTGTCTGCGCCGGGCTTTTGGTGCAAAAAAACATTCTGAAGCCGGCGTTTGGAACAGGGGGCTCTTCTCTTAGATGGTGATGGAGGTTTAAAAGAGCCCGTGACGTCTTTCATTTGAGGTTTTGGACACATTTATAATCGCGTTTTGTGTTTTATGACTTTAAATAACGTTTAATAATGCTGTTAATTTTGGGAATAGGCTAAGTTTGAACAACCAAATGCTCCTTTTCTTCTGGCAGCGGATACTGAATTTTGAGAGAAACATTTTTAACCCAACGCATCCAAAAGGGTTTAG
>JACN01055038.1:0-18127 GCA_000787155.1 Scartelaos histophorus | reverse complement strand
TTATTCATTTATTTATTTTTATTTATTGATTTTTTTATTAGAGTACTGCAATACTAAATTAGAATACCACAATACTTAAGATTGATTTTCTCACCCTTTCAGGAAATACCGATGACAGCCGAACAAATCAGTCTTTGAAAGAAAATCTTCAGCACCTTCCCACCGACAACCTTATTATCTTGTCTTACCTCATAAACTTCCTGTCCAGAGTGGCCATGCTCAGCCAAACAAATCACATGCCAATGGAAAATCTGGCTACCATTTTTGGACCTTGTATTTTTCAGTAAGGAATGGTTCTTAATTGAACATTTTCTCCGTAGGAAACTTGCACACAGTGTTCCCAGCCTTCATCATTACAGACAAGGTGCATGGTGACGTCCAGCTGAGTGGTGTGGGTGTTAAATTACATGTTCCAGCTTATACTGGAAAATATAAACTCTGTCTAAAGTCTTCACTGTGCTATAGGAAAAAAAAAATATCTTGGCTCTTAGATCAATTCTGGTTACATTTCTGAATCCGTGTAATGCAAAACTGGGGTGTAGTCACTTTTGCCTTAAGGAAATGGGTGTGGAGAGGGTCAGATAACAGTGCATTGGGGAGGCTGCTGCTCACGCTAGCTGTTTATAAATGTCACTCCTCACTGTAAACAGATGCAGTCTCACGGGAGGCTCACGAGTACACATGCTCACAAGTCAACACGATCTAAAGTCATCTAATTCTTTGAAATAATCGCACATTTGAAAGCTGTTTGAACTTGTAGACCACAAACTGATTGATTGACGAGGAAACGCACTTTGTCACAGTCATTTTATAACATTGGTAAAATAATGAATGAATATGTAAGAATTAAATACCGTTTTGTCACACACTCAACATTACAAGAACAACTATAGAATTATTATTATAAAGCATATAGCTGTACGTTATTACCAATATTATTACCATATTTTGTATATTTGTCATTTACACATTTTCAGAAATCAACACAACCTAAAATCCGGTAATATAAAGTTATGCATTCAAAACTATTTCAGGATTGAACAGTGACTTTCCAGTTCTAGCAGCTCCTACTGTATGACCACCAGTCTTCTGTATATTTGTCATTTAATCTGTTGCTGTAACTCTTACGTAATACATGTGACACTGTTGATGTCTCCTCGACCTGTATGCGCTGCTATAAATATTCACATACTTCACATAGTCTACCAGATGCATGAAATAAGACCCACACATGCTCCATAGATCGTGCCCACATGTCTCAGCTTCTAGATACACATGTACTGTCAAAGACATGTGCAGTTGCCATGCCAATAACTTTTTATACAGTTCAGGTTCTCCTCCACTAGATGGCCCTACTAATTGGCAGTGTTTTTAGAATTTCAGTAATAGTTTATTGTGTTGTTGTCCTTGTTGACAGTGTACCTGCTGGTCCCAGGATGATCGAGGAGCAGAGTGTGTGTAATGCCCTATTGCTTCATCTTCTAAGGCACCACACAGCCCTTTTCTCAGACCAAACAGAAGAACAACTAATATCTAATAATGATGAACTTCCCTCAACCCCTCCTCCTCCTCCTCTGTGTGCATCCTCACAAACTCAGGTAGTGGTCAAGCAGGTATTTTGCAAATCAATACTATGCAGTATCTGACTTTATACACTCTATACACTTCCTTGACTCTTGTAGACCTGTCTCAGTAGCTCACGCTCAGTGCTGAATGATGTGGAGAGATTAGGAGAAGAAACAGAGTCTCTCTCTTCAGCAAGTTCTTTCACCCATGCAACTCAGATCCAGTCTCGACTAAACAGGTGGGCTACTGTTTATCTGAAACTTAAAATTCTCAGCTTTTCCCTCTATACTTAGGAAAAACAGAGAATTTTATCTATGCAAGATAAAAATAATTGGCCTGCTGCTGGGAAATACAGCACCACCAAATACAATGATACTGTTGTAAATATCACTATACATTTAAAAAAACATTTTTTTTTTTAGCTGTATCTGTTTAGCACACCAGCATTTTGACACATCTTTGACAAATATGCTTTTTACACTGTAAAAGGGTCAAATGTAAAATTGTATGTAAACATTGTACGAATAATCCAATTATTGATCCTTAGGGTTAAAATTAATAAAAATAAAAAAAAAACACAAATAAAAAACATGGCAGACGATGTTAGGTTCAACCCATTTTACTGAGCTTTTGAGTTTTTGGCTCCCCGACTAGAATGGTTCCTGATGAGAATTAACCAAATGCACTGAAAACTAAACGCTATTACTGCTGTTACGATATTGATGCTTTGCAGCTGATGTCATTAACATTCCCTGGTGATGTGATGCTAATTGTAGGCACTGCTCTATCTGAGGTTTATTTGAACACAATCTGACCATGAAAGGCTTGTTTAGTTGGAACTACAACAGAAGCGTTGATTGTGTTCTGACAGACAAAGTCTCTCTCAAATAACATTACAGTCCCAGGCTCGCTAGCATTACTAACCATGTCTCAGTTAGTTACTCTCACCATGGTTGTTGAAAATCAAACTCCTAAACCTTTATTAATTTTATTTTTTTATTCTTATTTTATTTTTCATTATTAATTTTAATGATTCTCTTGTTTCATTTACAAACTGCTAGTCCCTGTCAAGATAAATTACTAGGTTAGTTTCTGTTTTTGTAGTATCTCTATAAATTGAATTACTGATGTTATTATTATGTATTGTTGCTGAGCATGACCACATGTCCCTATTTACCCAGGACTGTCTCAATTTTGAGTTCTGTGTCCCTTGTCCCAGCTGATTTTTCCAAAATCATTAATTTGTCCCAATTTTATACAAGAAATGTCCTAGTTGTCCCTGTTTTTGACCAATTTGATACTCACCAGCAGTAAAGAGGGGAGGATATTGTCACATGTTAAATGACAGGAAACTGTGCTTGAAAATGACCATTTACCAATTACCAAGGTCAAAAAATGCACCAACGAAAGTCCCTCAGATTTTATCCTAACCCACACGTGTGTCGAGAATAGACAATGTTAGGCGCTCTTTTCACAATTTTATTTATATCAACCATCCAAACCTGGGTGTATCCCAGTTTTGAATTATGAATATCTGGTCCCTGGGATAAATAAAGTATCTATCTTAGTATCTGTGATACTCTGTGAGTATCTGTGTATCTGAAATAATGTGAACAACATCTAGGGCTCAAGGGATCAAATGAATTGTATCTTAAGATTGTTTGTGTTGTTGTGATTCAGTATGAGTTTGTTAATGTCAGAAGAGCCGTTGGATAACCCTAAAATGTGACTCATTGCTGTTATATGAGAGGGTTGAATGTCTGTGGACAATACTGTTCTGGGATGTTGCATTGGGGGTTGTGTGTGCCTTGCCTTGGGGTAGTGACTGCTGTTGACATCATACTCCAGCTCCAGCTTTGTCATAAAGAACAGACATCTTATACTGCTTTTTTCAAATGAGTCTAACCATTAGGGATGGACCAATATAGATTCTGATTATATTTCCCATATTTTTCTTGGCTAATAACTGATATTTGCCAATACCTATATTATGTTTTTTAAATGCATATAGGAACACAGATTAAAAAAAAGTTTGTATTTTATATCTGTTTTATTTATGTTTTTGTCATTTTCTGTTTAAAAAAGATAAACTGGGAATGACACATGGACACACGCAAACTGGAAAAAAATACCGGTGCCAAATATTGGATACATTTTCCTGGCAAAAAAACTGACAAATTGTGAAATACAAATTGTTACTGATCATGTCATTGTGACTTTTTGTTTCTAGTCCTGGTTGTCTGCAGTCTAAGGCCAGCTCTAGTGTCAGCATATCTGCCCTTTGTGAACAGCACTCACTGGACAGAACTGGGGTAGGACACCCCCCTGTATCCCCCTGCTCCACCTCCCCGGGGTCAGCAAAGGAGTCCACCCAGAAGTCTTCAAACAGTTTCACTTCAAATGCAAATCACAAGTGTGTTCTGTGGTGCATAACTAGTTATTATTTTAATGTGATTATAATGTGTTTAAATGTGTTTGTATGTTTTTTTTTCTGACAGACCAGTATACCATAACACATCAAATACCACCTCAGGAGTAAATAAGAAGAGTGACTGCCAAATGGTACGAGAATTATTCATCCAAACTTTATTTTTGTATGTATTGAAATTAACTTGGGACATTATAAAGTGAAAGTATATTGTTAATTTGGTTATTTTTAGGATGCTAAGGCAGCTGTTCCATCAGAAATGAACTGCCACAACAAACCTCATAGTCACATTGAAAGGTGAGAAGGTGATAATTATGAGGTCACATTTTCTTGCCGCTGCCAATTTGTACACAAATAATTCAAAGTACTTTACAGAATAAGAAAGACGTTACAATTAGAATACAAACAAATCCAAACATATATTAATCATCATAATATTAACATTAAAATAGAAGAGTGCATAATAAAAACCATTGCAGTCATATGCACAGCTAAACAGAAGCAATTTGAGCCTGGATTTAAACACATTCAAAGTAGTTTGTATTATAATAGTAACTATTTTATCTGTATTTTGTTCACATTTTGTGTGTCTCTATACACTTGAGTCAGTGGAGAAGTAGGTTAGCAGAGCAATGTGCTGCCCACAGTCACGTTTTTTCTTCTTGATTCCAGTTCAGATAACAGTGATTGCCACAGGCTCTCACATGGACCGACTAGCTGTGCATTATGAGGTCAGCTTCCCGTGGTGGCAGGCTGTCCGCACAGAAACTTCACTGAACAGGTCACTGCTGTGGTGTGTGAATAACATCAGACAGGAGGAAGCCATAACCTTAATATTAGTGACAGATATGACAATATTACTGAGTTTTCATATAATATAATAATTCCACATAGTACATTTTCAATGATGAAAGCTAAAGGATTCTTATCTTACAGCATTATGCCTATGTTCTGCCATATTTGTGACTCCGCTGATGTCACTTTGTTTTTCAGTCCTCATTTCTTCATGGAAAAGAAGACAAGTGAGACTTGTCGAAGCCCAGAGGTAATTAGTAGATTAATACTATTAAGGGACCACTAAAGACAATGTATCCACAGGTTTCAGAATGAAGAAAAAAGGCCGTTGCCATGGCATTTATCAATTCAAAATCTTCCTCAAAAACAAACTGAAATTGAACCATGAGTTACAATCATAGACCGTATAAAAGTATAAAATTCATATATACAGTCTATGGCTTCAAATACATTTGGAAATCCAGTTTTAACCATAGCTTGGATTTACTGTCAAAATTTCTTGAGCGCTAATTTTGAGAAAAGCCACAAACTTTAAAAGATTGTTGAATCTTTGTTTCTTGATCTTCCCTTCTTTGTATTTGTGTGAGTGTGACCTACTTTCTCCAAACCATTTAAAGCCATTTTAAGCTAATGTACTTAATTAGGGCTTTTCTTTTCAGGGGAGCAGAGATGGCGGCAGCAGTTGTCTTGACGTACACATTGATGGCAGAGGCAGAAACAGCTGTGACGTAAGTTCCCCATCACCTCAACCTTACACACAGAAAATTAGCACTTATTTATAACCGTCACTATGACAACGGTAGCTGTGATACCTGCAGTAGATCAACGAGTGCATGTTCCTAACCTCACCTTGAACATGCTTATCTGTGGGAGTTTAGTCTCATTAACAAGCCCTGCTCCTAACTCACCTGAGTTCCCCTATGACGCACAAAGAGGTGATTTTATCAATGAACAAATAAAAAGAAAAGCTTACACCTTTCTGTTTGGAATGAAACAGTAAAGCATAACTCTTAACTCCTCTTTGTCACCCAGAGCAGCAAAAACAATAAAAAAAAACAACTATTGACGTCACAATGTAATGTTATACGCCCACATGTGCATAGTCATAGACAACAAACTGAAGGACTGCGTGACTCTGCGCCTTCTTAGCTTAGACTCATAACGTTGCCCTGGAAACGCCTCCTCGTCATATATAGCATCCTTTCTCTCCTGATACACACCCACTGCACAGGCACACTCATCGGCACGGAGAGGCATTCCCGCCGCCCCCTTGCTTCCACTCAAGATAAATAATCCATGTGCAGGCAGTTGAGCCACAGAAACCCAAGGAATGCCATGCGGATTTAGATATAACAACAAGAGTACTTTAGTCTACTGCAAGAGCTGGATTACACATTTGTTGCTGAGTTTATTGGATGCAGAACTTTTTATTCTAAGTTTTTGATGTATTTTGACACAACTGAATCATCTTGCGTATAAGGATTCTTCCACAGTCTCGTCTACCTCATTTCCACCCCACCTCTGAAGATATGTTTTGCTTTTGCTTCCAGAGCCCCTCCCTAAAGCTCCAAGCCCTAGATGGGGAGCTGGGGCTCTCTCCATCCCCGGCCGAACCCCAAGATCCAGAAGGTCTACCTGCTCTGCACCAGCCTGTTACCTCAGAGGAGAACAGTCTCTACCGCCCTCTGTTCTTCCACTTACCTACGCCAGCAGACCATTATACAGCCCAGTCCACACAGTCAGGTGAGACAGAAATACAGATATAAATCCTTAAAATGTGCATAAAGCCACCTATGTTCATGTTTTATATTGTATAGAGAATAAGATAGGGGTTAAATAATACTTATTCTTCATCTTATTCCTGTTTCTAATGTGGAATTAAGTATGTGTTAGTACCAGGTTTTTTTGTTTCTGTTTCTTTCTGTCTACCTTTCTCATACTAAAGAACAAATGAAATACATTTATTGGTTATGGGAGCATGCACAAAAACAATAGCAACAACAATGAAATCTCTTCTCTCCTTTTACTGCAAAAACTAATACACTGAACTGAGTCACAAGGACAATAATATTCAGCACATATTAGCGTAAATATAGTTAGCTTGATATGAAAGCCTTTTCTATGATATTGTTTGTCTTACTAAGTGAAATGGCCATAAGGGATCATAAGTTATTTCCTTTTTTGTACACATTTCAAAGCTAGATAAATAGAGAGGATTTCATTTGTCATCAAAATATAAATACACAAATTGAATAAATATTGATGAAAACTTAGCTAAATCTGATCTTGTAACAAGTCCTTTTATTCTTTCATTCAGTAAAAGCCACATCTCCATCCTCATCCGAGTCTAGCTCTGTCTGCACTGCCACTTTATCAGAAGAAAAATCCATGTCTCCCACTGCCACAGACGCCAGCCCACTCCTCTCACACATCACCACCGGCGACTGCCCAGTGCCCTCTCCCCGATGCCCCAACATCAGCCACAGTCTTCGGTACAACCTGGACCCCGACACAGCGCCCTCTCCACCGTGCTCACAGGAAGTACGCATGTAAGCAGCGCGTCCACTCACCTATGCTATTTTGGGATTCTGAAACCATCCCAAAGCTGCATTGTTTGAGCATGTAGTAGCTTTGAAAGAATAGCGTATCCTCAAGGGCTGTTTTAAAATCTCTCATGTCACGTTTTTTTAAGATAAGTGTATTTGTGTCTGCAGGCCGCGCAGTAATGTCCACGCAGAGACAGGGGAGCGAGAACCATCCGTCAACATGCTAAACAAACACATACATTGCCTCAGGAAAAGGATCAGACGATTTGAGGAACGCTTTGAACAAGAAAGACATTACAAGGTGGGAGTAATTCAAATCATATTCTGTTTTCTCTTGTGTTGTGAGCCAAGCATCACAAAGAAATATGAAGGCCAAAATTGCTTAAAGTAAAGGGATAATCGTCTCATATGAGTCATAATTATGTTATCATTATTAAAATGATGCGTGACTCCCTCATCTAGATAACACCAAACATTAGTCATTAACACTGAATAATATAATTGCATAATAATTGCATAATAATTGCACGATGAGTTACTTTGTTTTTTGTTTTTGCATTTCCTATTTAGTCTTTTTATTAATTTAATTAAATAGTTTGATTTCATTTTTTTGTTGTTGATTGTAAACAGTTCTACAACAGTAATTATCAAATTTAACATTTAAAGAACATTTAAACTGGACTAAGGGAGTGTGATGTCACCCATAGCATTTGGCTCCAGTCAAATGAAACTCACTGACGGTAGCAGTTATAGGAGCAAATTTGTCACTCATTTCTATATTAGAAATAGGAATTTATTTACATATAAAATAGCAAAATAAATAAAATCAAGTAGAGCTGGTTAATGCAAACATTTTAAGAACAAAATAATGAGGCTCACTGCAGCAGTTACAGAGAGAGAAATGACAATTTTTCAATATTGTGTCAATTGGAGCCAGAGAGAGCTGAAAGCGCCACCATTGCCACTTCCAATAGCTGGTTAGCTGTGTCTGTCTAGATCAGGGATCCCCAACCTATAGCTACACCTCCTTCCAAGTAGGATTTCTAAATATGTACTGTGGTGAATAAGTACCATTTTATCAATTAAATGCCTATTGCCTAATGCCATTGTACATTTATAATTTTGATGCCTACGTTTGTACACTAATAAATAGATAATGGTTGATTTTTATAGGCATCTAACTGTACTCTGTACTGTACTCCGAAACTGTACTCCAGTTGCCGAAATTCTTTTTTGAAAGATATATAAGGATTATAAATACTCAATTTATTTTGATTTCTAGCATTTTTGGTTTGTAAAAGTAGCTCACCAGAGGGAAAAGGTTGGAGATCCCTGCTCTAGATATAGAGTCTATGATCTGTACACAATGAGGGTACACACATACTTACATCAAATACTTTAACACCATATTCCAACTTTGTCACATTTGTGCAAACGCTAGCTGGAGGTTGCAAATTTGCTAACATGTATTTTCTTTCTTTATTTACTTTGTAGTATTTCTACAAGACTGTTCTGTTTCAGACTAATGTTGTTACTGTTTCCAGACTGTCTGGCCAATCTGTAATAAATAATAATCTTAATAACCAACAGTCCTCACCACAGACAAAACAGAAAACCCACTTCCTGTTTGTGTTATTTTATTCTTTTACATTATTTATTAGCTTTTAATATTCAAATATATGCAGTCCTTATACCATCAAGACAATACTACTTATTTTATTCCACTAACCCTGAACTCTAACCATGTATTTTTTTTCAGCCAGCTCATAATGACAAAACAGCAAACCCAGAGGTGGCCAGGCTCATGAGGGAGTTGATCAAGAGTCGCAAACAACTCAAAGGTAGGGTACAACATCATTAACTTTACATATCACTGTGAAATAATAATATACTTAAATAAATTATAATGATTAATGCCTTCGTACTCCAGAGCTAAAACTAAAACAATCAATAAAGGGTCAAGGAGACGTAAACCAACTGCTTCAGTCCTGCAAAACCAGTCACGACCACAGGGGGTCAGCATTGGCAGGGTTGGAGCTTCAGCTGCTTAATAATAATGGCAACACAAAACCTAATGTGGAGGAAACAGTCAATATTATCACCAACAGACTGAAGGAAAGGAGGAGAGAGCTGCAACTGCCAGACAGCCTCAAGGTTTGTGAAGACACGGTCACATAAATCTATACGTTTAGAACCTAGAACACAAATAAATGGATAGATTATTGCATTACTCACTTAAATTGTTGTGTAGGAGATGTCCCATTTCCAAATAGCCCTGGAAAAGAGCTGTTTGCAGAAGTGCTTGCTATACTATGAAGGTCTACACGGGCGACCGGTAAGAAGTGATACTGCTTAATGGGCCTGGCTAAAACTCATCTACATACATTAAATTTTAACACAGTTTCTGTCTGTCTCTGTGTGTAGAGCACCAGACAAGAGCGGACTCTTCTCAAGCCCTTTTATGACCGATACCGTGTCGTCAAACAGCTCCAGAATTCCTCCTCTACCTCTACTGTGATCACAACTATTGTAAGTTAATCAATCATATGTTCCTTTGAAATAAGACTTAAAAATGTTTCTCTTAATGCCTGGTGGATGCTGAGAATGGGCTGCTTTATTTGCCTCTTGTGCCCCCTTGTGGCTGGTTATGAGTGCTACATCAACAAACTGCAAAAGTCAAACTCATATGATTTCATGCATGTTGTGTACTGTATGTAAAACACAATATCCCTAAAAATATTACTTTATTTTACTTTGGTATTGAAATACATATGTCTTTTTGTTCATAAAATGTGTTTTTGTGCTGACAGGATGAAGAGGAGGGCTCAGATGAGGAGAGCCCCAACCCCTCGAGCCCGTGCCCACTGCCTCACTGGGTTAAATCTCAGTCCTTCTCCTCAGACAAGTCTCTCATGGAGCTCGGTGAAACTCCTCTGGTGTCTCCTTTAGATGAAACAAACGCACAGCAGCCCCAGCTCATCACCATGGCAACACTTCATGAAGCACCCAGGTATAATTCTAAAAGCATCAGCTATATTCAAACTCCTGTCTAATTGTAATGGTGCTGAAAGTGTTTTACCGTAAGTGATTGGTTTTTAAATTGTACAACTGTTGGATTTGGGATTCCTAAGATTTAAAGTAGTATAGATTGAAAGAGACCAGGTCAGTTCACACTATAGAACAATTGCCTTTTTACCACATTCTTTAAGTATTAAGTATCTTCAAGAGATCTCAGCTAATCAGAATCTGGGAACTTAATCTAAACTATTGCAGGGTTTTTTGTCAAAATTCTTATTTTTCTGTATGCTGATAGGAAAGTGTGTATTATGTATTATTGTGTTTTCTTTCTTTGTGTACAAATGTACAGGTCAGAGCTGCTGGATCACCTGAGGATGGCTAGAAGTGAGAAGCGGAGGTTGCACCTTGTACTGCGCGATTTTGAGGAGCACTTTTACTCACAAACTGGCAGGTAATCCTAGTGTACAAATCACATATCACAGCTATAGCCCATCTCTTTCAAAGTTTATTCTCTCTTTTATTAAACCTTGAAACATTTGGTTTGCAACAATGCCATGTGAAAAACAAAAGACATCCACAAAAAAATCCCAATGATACATCAGTGTAATACACACACACTTGACATTAATGAAGCAGAGAGCTCAGGAAAAAGACAGAAGTAGACTGTAGATCTGAACTGTACACGTTCTTTGTACTATGTTAGTCCTCCAAACTCTGACTACAATACACACTGTAAAAGCTATCTGAGTAAGGCAACAGAGGAGGGACTATCCAGTGTCTGTGGAAGCTGTGGCCGGTTCTCTTGACTCTTTATGTTCCTCTTGTTTAAACAGGGCTTGTCAAAAGGAGGACCGTGGACCCATGGCAGAGGAATACTGCCAGTACAAGAACCTCAAAGCAAAACTGCGCCTCCTGGAGGCCCTGCTCAGTAAACACCAGGGCTCAACCAGCAACTGAGTTTCTCACAGTGGGATTCAAATCTACACAGTCCAGAATGTTCATGCCATGCTTCAATGCACTTTAATATAAAAGTGAAGAAGAATGATGAGAGAGAGGTGGGCAGCTCAACAGTTATAGTCCCATTTGTCCTTACTGACCCGGCCTTAAACTGCCTGTAGCAAGTGTTATCTATAAGTAGTAGCACAGCAGTGTCCAAGATTACGCTAACTCTACCCATGTGACAAACATTACTTTTAATCTTTTTACAATGTTTTGTTTATTATGGCACTTTGTATTTTTTTATTGAAGAAGTAATAGTGGAAACTGCATTTTGAATAAGTGCGTTTGTGGCAAGGGTCTTTGCTTATCTTTGTTTTAGAGACAATCTGGTGGCATTTGTGCATGTCAGTTAGTAATTAGTCCTCTGTTGTGCTATGATAAGCATTAAGAATTAGTATAACTGCTATGCTCTGTCCATAATACACATTACTGCTCACACTGTAGTATGTGAACATTACTGTTAGCATGTCAAGCTAAACTGACTCTAATGTGTTTAGTCCTGATCACTTCCTTCTAAATGACATTGTTGACGACCTTTGACATTGTGCACTTCTGGTTTATATATTTTTCTTTATATATATTTATCTATATATATTGATAAAAAATAAATATTTTTTCACATTTATTCTGCTAAACACAGTATATGGTTCTACTTTCTCTGTTTACAGCAGAAAAATAAATGCGTGGCAGAGGTACTGACAGCCTTTTTTCATGCGGCACAGAACTGCGTCATGCTTAAAGGTCAACATCTTCATGAATAGGTCACATTGGTCAGACGTCAGTAGAGATTTATCAGGCTGCAGTTGTCAAACTTTTCATACAACACACCTTTTCCTTATCGCAATTTAACACCTTTGGTATGAAATCAGATGACTGAGGCTGCAGTCCCAAAGTGTATGCTCCAAATTGGATGTAAAATAGATTTGAAAAAACATTTGCAATTCATGAAAAAAAAAGATCATCATTGACAAAGAAGTGAGTAAGAGTATTTTAAATCAAATGATTCATGAGGCAGAAGCAGCTGCTGTTAGTATGTTTAAAGGGTTGGATAAACACTGTGAGGATCCAGGGCTTTCTGATGCTTTGCTTTGTTTGTATTTTACTGTGGGTTTCCGCGTGACTGTGTTTTGTTTGGGGCCATCTTTTGTACCAGTTTGTGAGTTATTCCTCTGGGGATGAAGTCCAGTATGACTAGGCTCCTACAAGATCGGCTGCTTCATGCATTGCTCTGCTTTTTCAGTTTGTAGACTTATGTTCTCAGGCCAGTCTTGTCTGGTCATCCCGGCTTCTTTTTCTCAGATCTCTTCTTAGCGCCCCACGCTGATGTTGCACGTCTTGCAGCTGGGATCCTTCTTGGCGTTTACTGTGGAGAGGCTCATGAGCTGGTGCCCGCTGATCTCTGCCACCTTCCCCACTGACAGGTCCACAGGCTCGGTGAAGATGACTTCCAGGATCACGTCCTGGGCGTGGTGGAACACCAGGCGCCCGTCGCCAGCCTCGCTCTCTTTGCATGTCAGGAAGCGGTTGTTGGTGATGTCCAGAGCAGGGAGCCTCTCCTTACAGAAGTCGTCACCTCTAGATCCTTTGGGTGCCAGGACCAGAATGACGTAGTGGTAGGCTGTGTACATACAGTACAGATCCCCAAAGTACAGGTTGGTGTCTGGGTTTAACAGGGCGTCTGCTCGCACCTCAAAGCGCTGTCGCCCATAGGGAGAGTCCTGGGGCGGTTTGCCCGTGTTGAACTCTGTGTTACAGCTGAAGAAGATGCCCTCCAGTTTCCCACTGATGGGGGAGCCATGACTGCCACTGTTGTCCTTCACTGAGGGCAGCATGCGGTTCTCCTGCGCATCTCTGAAACATAGTTGTTTGTTTGAGATTTGTAACAAATGATTTTGCAATACAACAATTAAACATGACTAGAAAAGCTATGTACAGCACACAACACAGTATACACACACCTACACTGTGCTACACAAGAAACATGATATTTAAACCAATCCAAATCCAAATTGAATTAGGACTACAATAACAGGAAACAAGTTTGAATGAAGGAAACTTGTGAAACAATGTTCCTCCTGAGGACATAACTGATGAACATTAAAGTACAATTAGCTGCCTAATGAAAACTGATGCAATGTTGTTGTCACAGTGGCACTAGTCACCTCCCCCACAGGTCAACATTTGTTACTGTATATACTAATACAGTGAGGAACACACTACTGCAAGTGGCCACACGATGGTGCAGTTTAACCCTCGCTCTTAAAGCCATTATAAACACTCAGCAAAAATCTTTACCTACATGACGTCATGTTGTATTCTCTAAAAAAGAGATGTGGGTTTGAGTGTTTCTTTTACTAAAACCTCAAAACTGCAGGGAAGGAAACTCAAGCATAACTATAACAACCTAAAACAAATCCAGAGATTGTGTGTCACACTGTCCTTTCATATCAAAATAAAGATGGGCAGATATGGAGGTCTTAGTCATTTTTCTCCTTTTCCACTCATTAAAGCTATTAGACTAACACTTAGCTGTTTGGGCTTTTTGTGATAAAGAAATAAAATAAAGACTAATGTTTTCCTCTAGGTGTGGAAAATCACATAAGAGTTTTTTGTTTATATGTTTCTGTATTATTTATATTTATTTAATTTGACAATGGTTTTATGAAATGGTTATTATATCTCCCTATATTGTCCTCATCTTCATGCAATGAACTTAATAATTTTTAAAATGAGCTTCTTATCCCTTAAAAGACCGTTTTGGAGTCCAATTGCAATAATTATGTTGTACCTGCAGTGATCAAAGTACTCTTTGTTCTGGTTTCTGTAAAAGACGGAGAAAGGCAGCATGCGCCCAGCGATGACCTCTGCTTTCTCCTGGAGCTGGTTTAGATGCACGGTGGAATAGTCTGCAAAAAGACAACATCTATTCTTATTCTTTTGAATAAGTCACATTCAGAAGTTAGTTCAGGGACCACATGCTAAAGGATAACCGGTAGTACTAATAAGTAAACTAAGTAGTTAAGTATAGGTATCAGTAAAGGTATAGGTAATAAGTTTAAGTGGATCTTTTTTTCTTTGTTAATTTTAAAGTAAAGTGCATATTCATGGTTTATCCTGTATGGCTATACCCATCATTACTCTCAGTGTTTTTAGCATCATATGTTTGGTACTGGACAATATCGTTTCCTCATCTCAGACATACCTCGAGTTGTTTTGTTCCATTCACACATGTTTAACACACAAATCCTGAATATTTAGGTTGAAAATGCTTTATTCCAACTCCATATACCTTCATTAGAATTATCTGGACAATTTCAGCCCAGTAACTGCCAATTGCTACTGAACTAATGGTAAAAGGAAATGTTAACTTGAAAACTACCATTCATCACACCAAGTATGGAACAGAGAATGTTGTGCTTTGGAGATGTAGACAGACAAATAATAAAGGATTACTCAAATGTGTGAATGAAACAAAACTAATGGTGGGCATAGATTATTTTTGTTTTTAATCTAGATTAATTTTATCGTCATTTTAGATTTATCTAGATTAATCTACACATCAACGCTAAAGGTGAAAGTCATCATAGTTCACTTAATATAAACCCAGCTCCCCGGCCAACTTTGAGAATAGATTAACGGCGATATTTTTTATGTTGCCTAATAAAAAGTCCCGCATTATCGCAGCACGTTAACGCCGATAACATCCCACCACTAAACAAAGCACAACTCCAGGTACGTTTTTGAGGAGGTAATAACATTCTAACAAGCCTTAAAGTTCACAAGAGTCAATTTTGCATAATACAGGACATTTAATAAGTTATAAACACTACCAAATACTTGATTGACCATAAACTAACATTCCAAATTCCACTTAGTCAGGAAACAGCAGTCTTATTTGCTGTCAGATACAGGGAGGGGCGTTCATTTCTATGTTGGCAAGAGAATGGTAGGTCTATTAACACTGAAAATCCACACTCACAGTTTCTCTTAAGGCTGTTATCCCGAGATCACAAGTCTATTTTTCATCTGCTTGATAAAAATAATTAAAAAAACGCACAACACCGCTATGCTTTGAGTAAGGGCCCGTTTCAATAACAAATGACTCACAGCTCATCGGTCTCCAGCTGTCAATATGCCAACACTGCCATCTGCCACCGCTCCTAAACATTGGATTTGACCTATATTTGAATTTGCATGCCGTTCGCTAATCTATAACAAAATATTGCATTGGGTACAGTTACATGATAAGTAAAATAATCTGGCAACCCAATAACTACATCTGGTTTTTGGTGAGTCATCAATGTGTTTTTAGAGTAACGGTTATAATAGATTTTTTTTTTGTAAATGTCCTATATTATGCAAAATTGACTCTTGTGAACTTTAAGGCTGTTTTGTTTCATTCGCAGATGTTTGAGTAACGCTTTATCATTAGTCTGTCTCCAAAAATGCTGTTTCATCTTGTCATGTAGTGGTAATAGTTTTCAAGTTAACAAATTATTCTATTGAAGGTGCATGGAGGTAAAAATGCAGTGAAGCACTTAGTACCTGTCTAACCGTATGACATCACAAGTGTTTTTTTTTTTTTTTGAGAAAGGAACTTAATGAAAATTGTACAGGGTTGGAGGGTTAAATGCATGAATGAAAAAAAAACACAACTCCAGGTTTGTGATGAGAAAACATTACAACATAGATCAGAGAATTGCTTAATATGGGCACTTTAACATTTTCTTTCATGTTTGCCTTTGTGATGTGAGTTTGCCCTTTAATTTTCCTAATTTTCCTTGTCATAATCTGCACAGCTGTGAACAATCAGAAAAAAAATCTGATTTCTCCGAAACAGATTTCACTGTTTACATGACATTTCAATGATCAGATAACTGCAGAAGTCTGATTTTTAGTCTATATGTAAACATAGCCAATGAAAAACTTGATAACGCTCTCCCTATTATGCATTGCTACGGCTTTGTAAAACCCATTAAAGACAGTATCCTTAAAGGACCTCATCGTGACAGTGCAGTTGTATAATGAACTCACGAAGGAACTAAAGATCACATGAATTTTTCTATGCACTTTCCCTTATTACCTCTTTTTCAGCCTCTTGCCCTATTTCCATTTATGCCATGTCTATGCTATATCTTTCCTGTGTAAATGTAAAAGGCTGAGGTGATGCATTAGAAGAACCTCAATTAGCAGTAAATGAAATGTTTAAGATTATTCCGAAGAAATGTATCTAGTGCTCATATTTCTCCTATAATGAACTGACTTTGATCCATAGACTGTATATGGACATAGCGAACCTGCTTAGCCACTGCATTCCAAATAGAAAATGAGCATGGGGGCGCTTCAGGCTCCATCAACTCTGGCTCTGTTTGACTTGACACTGAAAAATCATCCCATCTCTCCACTGCATTCCAAATAGAAAATGAGCATGGGGGCGCTTCAGGCTCCATCAACTCTGGCTCTGTTTGACTTGACACTGAAAAATCATCACCCATCTCTCTGTAACTGCTGCAATGAGCCTCATCATTTTGGTCTTAAAATGTTCATATTAAGCCACTGTACACTGATCCTGCTGTTTTTATTTTGCAATTTTGTCCATAAATCAATTCCTAATATGAGACTCGGATCCAAATTTGCCCCGTAACACCAGCCTCGGTGAGCATAATTGCTATTTTATACAGTTTGGTCCCAACATAAAACAGAGAAATAATAACTATAGGTCTTAAGTACTACTGTTGTAACTAGTGTTTTCATACAATACAAAGAAATGTAAATTTGCTCAAATGAGTGTCTCGTTTTAGGGTTAGGGTTATATCTGGTAAGCAATTCTTTGGACAACCCTAACTGTATTTGCTTCAACAATACCTAATATTTATACTGGTACTTTACTACTAGTACAATAGCCATTATCTTTGTTACTGTAACTATTACTACAGCTACATAAGGTTTCAAAGGGTACTGATTTGGAGATTTTTTGTTTGGTAGTCACACAGAAAACAAGTTTGATTACCATGCAATGCTGTTCTGTCAGTACTATGAGAAAATATCAGTAAATGTATCTTTGCTGATGAATTTTCTCCCACTGTCAGGTCTTATATATATTATGACAAATGCTACTACAGAATTATAATTAGTATATACCTACAACTACAAGTACTACTCTGTTACAGTACTGACAAAAGCATTAAATACTGTGCTGATTTATCACCGAGACCTGCCTTTTCTATTACCCTCAGATCAGCTGTTTCCGCCTCCCCTCCCCCACTAAAGCTCGCTGCCTGTAAAGTCCAACCTACTGACCTCTGCATCTTTCCCATAATCCCTTATTTTCCTCTTCTCCTCCTCCACACCCCCATCGCACCATCAATCCTCTCAACCACAGAATCTGCTCTATTAGCCCCGGCAGCTCTCGGGCACGTGTCGTTTTAGATGCTGTGAGACGTTACCAGCAGTGCAGAACTCGATGATCTCGCTCCACTCGGACACGGCGTAGTCCCCGTCTGTTTGTCTGGACGCGGTCTGGACGGCCACGGTGTATTCTGTGCGAGGACTCAGGAACCAGTGTCCCCTCACCGTCATGGGCAGGGGCACGGCCTTGGCCACCAGCTTGGTCGGTACATCCTGGAAAACAACAAATTATTATTAGATCTGTGATTTGCTGCATAAGGTAAATTCTTGGACTGGACATTTCAGTAATAGATCATGGATTTTTACTGAAATGAGGGGCCCTGTGCGATGCAAAGATCACACAGGGCCCCTAATAATAATATTATAA
>JACN01090213.1:0-11548 GCA_000787155.1 Scartelaos histophorus | reverse complement strand
TATATATATATATATTTAATTAATTGACTTATTTATTTTTTTGCTACATAATTCCAAACATCTTGCACCTTATATTTGATGTCTTCTGCATGTATAAAATGTTGGAGTGAGGATGTGATGTGCAAATACGTTTGATGCTGTTCAGTCGGTGGAAAAGTCCAGGCCAGACAATAGCCCAACATCTCCATGGAGACAAGCACCATCCACTAGAAATTACTTTGCAGATGTACTTTTAAATTGCATTGTGAGCAGAAAATAGGAGATAGGAGTATTTCTATAGCTCAGTGCTTGCGGCTGTGAATAAACATGTCATAGCTCCCGGGTAGAAAGAAAAAGAAAAAAAAGAGACAACAGGTGAATGCACTGGCTTTGCTAACAGTTATGACACATGATGCATAATTGTATATTGCAGGCTATATGTTTTTTAAAGTCGCATTGCGTAACTTTTCTGGTGATGAGTGTGGCACCTGTTTGTCTCCAGGTTATTGCTTTGTCTAGAATGTTTAATCGTATGGATTTAAATATACTTATCTCCATGGAAAGGCAACCCTGCTCATACAGAAGTGCCAGAAGTGCATGTTTTTCTGGTGTTTTGTGCAGAAATAGCTTTTTTTCCCTTTTTTTTTTCTTTTTCATACCGTGGAACATACCAGGAAAAGTAACAATATCTCCATGGAGACAAGCTCCCACCAGAAATGCAACTTTCAGGTATACCCGTTACTCTTTAAGAACATGCGTATTAAACTTAAAGAAGCACTGTGTAACTTTTTTGGTTGAGGGTTCGTCATCTGCTCGTCTTTATCAAGATGTTCCACAATATGGGATTAAATCTACCTTCAAGTGCATGACACCACCAGGTCAAGTTAAAGGTCAGATCTGTGGAGAGGCAAGCCCACACAAAGTTCAAATGGCTGCTTTTCAATGTATTTCTGAGCAATAAAAACACAGATAATTAAATATAATACAAGATTATAAGTTATACATTGCATTGCACAGTGTTGTGAATGGAAGATAATGTGTTCCATTGGATTTTGAGTTTTAAATATTGCTATATTGCTGATAATTATTTTTTTCAGAATTTGAGTTGCTGAAATAGTAATTTCATGTATCCTTTTTCAGTATGAAAGTTTGAAATTCAAATAAAAAAACAAACAAACAACATTTTACATATTGAGCTCAAACATTTTCAAACTCTCAAATTCTACAGTGAAAATCTAGAGTGTAAACTAAAAACTGGGAAAATTTTCACTTTCAGTTTTTTGCTTTTTACTAAATTAGATCGGATCACTTTGAATCAATTCCTTAGACTTTGGCATCTTGGATCTTTCCTTTTCAATCAAGTCCTTTTCAGTAAATTTTTTACACTGTGAATTTTACACTCAGAATTTTGACTGTTGAATTTGAGGGCTTGAAAATATTTGTCCTGAATATGATTGGTGATTTTTTTTTTTTTTATATTTAATTTTGTACACATTTTGTACACAGCTACTTTTTAGACTAAAACATGTTTTTCAGAGTTAAAAGATTCAAAGTGAGAAATTCAGCAGTATTTAAAAGTCAAAATATGATGAACAAATAATTTTCCATAGTTGCTCCAACATTTTTGACATATTGAACTGATTGAGATTATGGCCCAAATGCTTTTAAGGCTTTAATATCCGCTTTTCTCTCCAGTCTCTGCATGAAATCTTTTTCTGTATAGTTTTTTTTTTTTTTTTACATGTTACTGCAGTTCTCTGTGTCTAATTGATTAGATGATCATGAATGAGTCAGTTCTTTTCAGTAGTGCATTAGCGTAAACAAAATCTCTGCAGTGGAAAAGCGGCCTCTTTTTCTTGTTACACAGGGTTTCGTGATGATGACACATGACAAAACAGGCAAGTAGATTTGGCAACTATTAAAAGTGTTATTTCCTGTGACAAATCTGGAGAATTGCTTGAGGTAAATACATTTCTGTGTCTTCATTCTGTTTATTTTCCCCCACCTCCTCTTAACTGGTCAGCCTGTCATGAACAAATAATAACACTATTACCTAATCGTAGTTTACCCTGAAGGTTTCATAAGTTATAAACTGAAAAAATACCCATCCTCTAAACTAGAAGAATTCACTTGTTTTAAGTTAAAATGCAAAAGAAACAGGTGAAATTA
Source organism: Scartelaos histophorus (assembly GCA_000787155.1). Classification (NCBI taxonomy): domain Eukaryota; kingdom Metazoa; phylum Chordata; class Actinopteri; order Gobiiformes; family Gobiidae; genus Scartelaos; species Scartelaos histophorus. The sequence goes on along the minus strand of JACN01090213.1, from coordinate 9,400 downwards.
TCTGCCACTGCAAGAGACATTTACTTATCAAGAGATTTCAGTTTTCATAAATCTCAAAATAAGATAAAGTCACTTATTTTAAGCAATAATCTAAGTGTTTAAATGATCTAAAATAAAACCTAAAACCTAAAAATACTCTTGTTGTATTAAAGGGTAATGTCTTAATCAGGTAATTTATAGATATAAAAACTAAATAAGAAAAAAAAAATCTTGAAATAAGCTTAATAATCTTACATATTTAGCTGTCATTTAGTATATATCCCTTAAAACAAGATACATAAAAAAATTACTTTTATGAAATTTGCAGTGTACAAAGTTACTCTATAGTTATATCAGAGATGAATAACAGCTACATAACACATTTTAATCAGTTTAGTCTTAAGTAAATATTGTTTTCTGGAATAAAAATTGTATTGTGAGTCTCTGTTAAGGTATTGGTTGTTATAGTATTGAAATTGATATTGGAACTGAAAAAATCTGAATCAACTTTTCTGCAATAATTATCATATAATAACAAATCACTGTATGTACTTTCACTGTGTTTAATGTCATGGTCATGGTAAGTTTTAGATCTGGTTTAACCCTAGATAAGTCTTCGTTTAGACCTGCTTTTTTTTGGTGATGCTCGATGTAAAAAGTTTTAGAGCCACTTCTGAACACAAACCAGAAACATCTCCGTGCAAATCCTCCCCCCACATAGTGCCCTTTTATGGCATTATAAAGTATGCCACAATAAAGAAACAAACAAACAAATAAAATTACCCATAAGACTCTAATAATTAGTGCCATATTGGATACCTTAGACCTTTCTCAAATATCAAATCCACAGCTGCACAGCCCTTTCGAAACCCCTTTTCTTGTCTTTGGGCACGTACACTTTCCATTTATTGCCACAGTTACCTGGCAACACGCTCTAATCTCTGACATACGCTCCAGATGTGGTGTATTGTCTTTACGCACAGATTTAAAGTAGATAAACTATGCATTTTCTCTGAGCAGGGTTCAAGTGTACGAGCGTATTCAGTGTATTGTGTGGAGCAGTGTGGAGCTGTGTGGAGTTGTGTGGAGTTGTGTGGAGTTGTGTGGAGCAGTGTGCAGAGCCTCCAGCTGCGGACCATATGTTGTTATTGTGCAGACAGATGCTTTGAGTCGCGGTGCCACATTTCCTGATGAGACCCAAAGCGGGAGTTTGATCATATCTTGTCTGTTAGTTTTGTTTCACATTTGTTCTGACAAAACTGTAGCTTTGAGTTAAAAAGATTTTTGGCACCAAACTTTTGAAGAGGACCTTTTATGCAAATCGACTTTTTAGACATGGTTGTTTTTCACCTCATTAACCTCTCCCGTACGTTTTTTGAATGATTCATGCTTTTTTGTGTGATCTTTATACTTCTGTGTTCAAGATGTCATTGCAATCCCTGTTTTCTTTGCCACTGGTACTTTGTACTTAATTTGTTCTCCAATTTTATTTTCGTTATCGGAAATACACTTTGGATTGGGTAGCTCCCATTGGCACCACAGTTTTTTAATGTGGAAGTCTGCATGTTTGTTTCTTTTATTAAGTCATTTAAGATCAATATTGTGATTAAAAATGACAAATTATAACATGAATGGGTGTGGCAAAGCTGCTGTTTGACACATTTGTCTGGCCATTTGAGCCTGGGTCCATCGGTGCTGGGGATCCTGCCTCACGGTGTATTTAGCCTCAGGTGAAAGAGCACCACATGTAGTGCCAGTGAACATATTCACGAGGCTCTGTCTGTGTTTTGGGTGAATGTTGCACTGTGTATGTGAGACCAATCCAAAAGTCAAGTAAACAGAACCAAATCTAGTGCACACTGGGGTCAGTCCTGAGAGCACAACAAGTGTGGAAACTGTCTACAGTAAATTGTCTGAAAATACATTTAAAGATTCAGGTACTTTTGAGTAAAACATCCTACCTCATAATATCTAACCACATATTCTTCTGTTTACACCGCTCTCTGTTTGCATTTCCCCTTCTTATTAAACGCTCGGGCCCAGTTGGCCTCTGCCTCCAGACTGTGTTCAGTGGTAAAAAACAAGCACTAAGGGAGTCTGCCACAGGAGCGAGGGTTCAGCTGATCTAAATACAAAGTAAACACATGAAAAACACAATGTAAAAACACATTTGCTGTGCAACGAGTACAGTGTGCAATATTCTATTGTCTGGGTTTTTGTGACCACAGCCCTTTAGGAAATGAGGATGATGGAAATGATGGAAATGAGCCTTTGGCTAAAATCCACTGTGTGGGCGGCACAATAACCTTCTTGCTGTGAGGCATGAGTATTGCCACTCATGCCTCACAGTAAGAAGGTTACGGGTTCGATCCCCGGGTCGCCCGGGCCTTTCTGTGTGGATGTTTGCATGTTGCATCCTCCCCGTGTCTGGATGGGTTTCCTCCGGTTTCCCCCCATCAACCAAAAACATGCAACACCCAATGAACAGTTTACAATCAGGGACCGTAGGGGAGCTCCTCCCTCCTGTGGGTCACCACCTGCAGAGGGGTTCATAGGGTCTGGGTCTGGTGCATAGTGTAATGGGCAGAGTGCTGCTCCCGCGACCCAGCTGGATTAAGCGGGAGAAAATGGATGGATTGTATCATGTCTGTCCATGAACATGCACAATCAAAGAAATACATGCAACACATTTCGCTCAAAACACAATGCGGCTCTGTACGGTGAATTCACGTCATGTAAATTGTTTGTACTGTGCAAGATCGGGTTCCTGAGTGACAAAAGGTATTATGATCTGAACATTTGTGCTCCTTGCTCTCCACTCATTCAGATATTCCTTTTGTTTTTCTCATGTCAAAATACCAGATGTTGGACATTACTTCATAGTCGAATTATAAATCAGGTTTTATGTGGAGAATTGACTGATCTTCTTGTGTTGTTTTGATTTTGTTTTTTTATTCTTTGTTGGGCCACTACTTCAAACGTATTTAGTTTAGTCTTTATTTCAAGAAACAATGTACAACAACATTAAGATAATTTAAAAAACAGACATACCAGATTATAGTTAAACTGCTGGTTTCTTTCTGGAGTCTTTGATTTACTTGACTTATTTAATAACTTAATTACTACTTGGTTTATAGTATTGATGTACTACAGTACTTTTACTTGTATACTGCACAGCCCACCATTTGCCCCATCAGCCTTTACAACATAACTTTTTTTATTTGTCAATATGGGATCAGAACTTCCAGAGATTTGACTCCAAGTTGACTTTCCTCTACGGTAAAACCTGCCCCCACACTCTTACCATCTTCAGTGAATTCATCATTTATGTTTTATTGAATTCCTGGAAATCTCGCCTGACACCTTCACAAAATCTTCTAAACATCCCTCCCACAAAAGCACCTCTTCTAAAATAAAAAGTCAGATACATTTTTCACTCCCACTCTCCAGGCACCTCAGGCAGTGCAAAGTAAATAAAAGCACTGAAAATGTGTTTATGTGTTAGCCATCTATGGATTTGACTTATATCTAATATGGTTTATAACTCCTTGATCTGTTGAAGCACTACTCGAAGTGATGGAGGAGTTGGAGCCAAAGCTGGCAGAGGGTTGAAAGGAAAGGGCTATTGAGTAGAGAGCGCACATTACGCTAATGGAGGAAGCTAACGAATGGCACTTCAGCCCCCGCATCCTGCAAGCCACGTCTGTACAGCACTTTAATGAATCACGCGTGTTTAGGTGAGCTGGACAACCGCCACTACCTATAAGAATAAAAGAGTTATTTACTGAAGAAGTTCATGAGAGGATCAGAGAGCTGTATCTTAAAACAGCTTGAGGATTTGAAAGACAGAAGGCGTCGTGACCCACAGTCTGGACTAACAGACTAACAGCTCACACAGCCTCGAAAGGCAAATGCTAAAAGTCCTATATTATGCAAATTTGACACTTATGAACTTTGAAGGTGCACTGCATTTTTCTGGTGAAGGGTCAGCTACTTTACTTGCCCTACTATGTCATAGCACTGTCTAGTAGTGCCGTAGTACTTGAGACCGGTCTTGGTTTCGAGACCGGCCTGGAGACTGTTTTTTGTGGTCTTGGTTTCATCTCAGACTCGACCACGTTTGGACTCAGTCTTCTCTGGGTCTTGAAGGTGCTTGAACTCAGTTTTGTCTCAGTCTTGAAGGCACTTAGACTTGGTCTTGTCTCGGTTTCGACACTTAAAAACATTAAAATAAAATAAAACATTGATATATATGTGTCAAAATAACTGCAAAATACAAATAAATGTCCAAAATGGCAATGATGGTCTCGATTTGGTCTCGATAGGCCTTGGTCTTGGTCTTGTCTTGGTCTCGAACTTCAGAGAGATCTTGGTTGTGTCTTGGTCTCGGAATCCTGTTTTCTCGGACTGGTCTTGGTCTGGATTAGTGCGATCTTGACTACAACACTAATGTCTACAATGTTCCACAGTCTAGATTAGATAAACCAAACACAAAACCAAAAACAGTACCCAGCCACTAAGCTACATTACAAGTCTGTGGATACCTGCTCCTATTCCTTATGTTGTATTTCCGAACAATTGTAACATCTATAATTAATAAATACTCTATGTTTAACGTCATACTATGGAACAGTCCAAGACTTCCATGACAATAGAAAGCAGATTCTCCACCCAAAAAGTTGGGCAGTGCAGCTTTAAGCCATGTTTGCCATGAATTACCTCATCAAAACATGCCTAGAGTTGGGTTTTGTTTAATTAAAAACTAAGTAGCCCTACTTCTCCAAAGATCAAGATGCTTTGTTCCACCTTGTGATGTCATGATGCAGTAGTTTTCAAGTGATAAGACTTTAGTTTAGGCATAAATCAGAAAATAGTGTAATATGAGTCCTTTAAAACACGATATAACTTTCTGTTGAAGGGTTTGCCACAGTGAACTTCCACTAATGGAAGGTTGGAAAATTTCTGCATTGAAAAGCTGCCATATAGTAGAAGTAGTACTGGGATTTTCAGCTCTTTCATTTTGGATTCATGTTAAAGAGCTGTTCAAAAAACTGGCTCTTTTACTGTTTATTTATATTACAGAAGTCGATGTGAGAACTCATTTAAACAACAAACTAATCACAGACAGAACTGACCAAGGCTAAGACATAGTTCAAAGTGAGAGTGGGAGCGTGTTCAGCCATTCAAATAATGCACACTCTAAATATTATGTTGCACTATAGAAGGAATTTAAATAATATTACTTACTTTTTTATGTCAGATATGTTTTTTTATGCAAACAGCTCTTTCTCTCTCTCTCATATTGCCAACTTCAGTGCTGATTCTTGTGTTTTCTTGCACAAAAACTAGCAAGAAAAAGATGTGATTCTTTTAAAACAAACATTCAAAAGAGTTGACTCTAACTGGAACATCTTCTCCACATCAGACTACCACACCCCACACTATCACACGTTCTCATCTGTAAATCTTCTTGTCTCCATGGACATGTTATTACTTTGCCTATAATACTCCGCAGTGTTTACACGTTCTTGTTCATGGGGCGAGAATTTACTGTGTGGAGCATTACAGGCAAAGCAATAACATCCGTCTATATTCAGACAAATGCCACATTGTAAAGAAGACTCTATATTGCAAAGGCTAAGACTATACATTAATTTTCTTTTAATAGTTACACACATTTTAAAGCTCTAAATAACAATATGAAGATGGATTTTAGCATCCTTTTTGCATTTGGAACAAAATTATACACCAAATTATATAAGCAGTTCTCGTCATAAGTCTGCTGCATCTGGGTCTAATTATAAAGCATTTTCTTCATCGGGAAGCAGGAAGTGCACAATTAGCATGCAAGTTGTTCTGCTCTGGTCTCTGGAAGTTGTGAAAAGAGCTCATAAACTCATCGCTATGAATAATTTATTAGTGGGCTTGGAATGCATGATGTAAGATGGTCATAACTTTGGACCACTGCAAACAATTTAAAACTAGTTCTGTCCTTCACGGTCCGTAAAAATCCGATGTTTTAATCTGAACTTTAAAAGGTGCATTGTGCAACTTTTTGGTTGGGTTACCTCTGCCACCTTTTCCACAGGGTATTTCATTTACATTTTTTATTAAGTTAATTACAGCATATAGTTAATTTAATTCCTTTATTTAGACTTATATTTTCTAATTTTGGGTGCACACATACTAGTTAATCTGAATTATTACTTACTTTTCTTTTATTTATTTATTTATTTTTTGAGACTATTGCCACCAAATAAAGGGGGAGCACTATTTTAGTTAGTTTTGCTAAGTTTGTTTAAGGTTATTTTACTATCACTTATTATTTTTTGTATTATAATTATTTGCCTTTTTGTTACTTTAATTAAGTTAGTAGTTTTAGTTAATTGTTTAATGTAATTCCTCCCCTCTTGTGTTCAGTTTAGTTGGCCCTCACCTATTTAAATATATGGTCTCTCCTATTTTTATTGTCTTTTTTGTAGTATTTTTCCCAGTTTTCCCAACTGTTCCCTGTCTGGTTGGATTTCTTCTTTTTTTTTTCCTTTCTTTTTTTTTCTCCTATTCAGTTGCAGTTGTTGCTTTTTGTTAATGATTTGAGCTTTTGTTAAATTACTTTATTTTTTTCCAGCTTTATTCAATTCAAACTTAATTTTTATATATCTTGTACCTTTATATACCTTATATCTCAGCTTAGAATGTTCTACAATATGACATTAAACAGCTCTACCTTACATTTATCAATTACAGGTGGATTTCTGACTGTGAGTGAGGTCGCCCCTCCACAGATCTGACCTGTAAGTTGGTCTGGTTTGGTCTCCATGAAGATAGAAAGGTTTCATAGTGTAAAACATTCGAGACAAAGCAATAGCATCTCAATGAAGAAAAGCTTTTGATGCACCCTCCACCAAAAAAGTTACTCAATGCACTTTTAGACTTAATAAAAGAGAATGGCAGATAAAAGATTAAATACTGAACCCTCGTTGCACCGTGAGGACTTCAGGGCCCAGAGCTCCACAAACAGCTCCTTTGTGTTAAACCATGGGACCTTCTCTCATCCTCTGACAACAAGGACAAAGCTGACAGGAGACATCAAGCTATTTTTAACTCCGGTCTTGACACCTGAGGCATGCTGGGACTCTACATAACCAACCGCATTATTGATACGTGGTTATTTTTGATGACGTACCCCGCGGCGAGCCGAGCTAACCTTCAACACTGGAGGTATTTGCAACGCATAATGTCATCCACATAGCTTATAGCAATTTTAGCTACAAATTGGAAATGGGAGTCTGCACTACCAGTCTAAAGTTTGGACACACCATCTCACTCAATACTTTTTTTCTTTTTCATTGCTATTTTCTACATTTTTGATGCATTTTTGAGTTTGCATAATTCCATATATCTTACTTCATATATTTGATGCCTTCTGTTTGTATATAAAATGTAGAAAACATATTGAAAAAACATTGAAAGAGAGCGTGAATCCAAACTTTTGGTATTGCACACTCATGAAGACTGACATGTGTTGTGTTTTTTTCATCAGTGTTAGACCTGTCATAATTATTACTATATCGACTTATTGTTCAGGAGGCGATAGCTGTAACTTTACATAACTATATGGATCAAAATATTGGGGTTCAATCATAGACTGTATAAAAAAAGTGGACTAAGCGAGCTTCACCAGTAGCTGCTGAAATGAGGCTCTATGTTAAAAATAGGGTTTTTTTCATAGACAAAGTAGCGGAAAAAAATTCTGGATCATGCAGAGCGGGTTAATGAGAACATTTTAAGACCAAGATGGTGAGACTCACTGCAGCAGGACCAGAGAGAGGGGTGACAAGCTCCTAATGTAAGTCAATTGGAGCCAGGGTCAGACGGAAGAGCCTCCTGGAGCTCTTCCTATTTGCCACACAGCAGCTAACACTTTAGCTATGTCCATTTATATCTACGGTCTATAGGTTCAGCATATATCTTGTGTACACAGGGGGAGGTTTTTGCTATTTCTTAATGTAATAAGATAAGATTTAAGCTGCAAAAAGTATATTTAAAGGTACACTGCATTGCATTTCTACTGGACGGTCCACCAGCAGCTTGTCTCCATGGAAATCAAATATTCCACAGTGTAGATTCATTCAGATCTGTGGAGAGTCGCCCCTGTTCACAGAAGGAATGATTATATTTTTGCGCAATAGATACACCCGGAGTGAAAGCAGAAAAGTTTTGCAATGCACCTTTAGTAACGTCTCTACTGAATAATTCATAGTTCGTTCTGCTATTTATTTTCGCACCAATGCCTTTCAATGATTCTGCACATAAAAATGTTTACCGATATTGTTCCGCTTTCAGTATTATCGAGCATTGTGATATTTCTCCGGTGACGTATCGCGCCTCGACGTTTGTTTCCGTGACAGTCTTCATCAGCGTAATGTTAGACCTCGGCTCGTCAATTAGCAAATGGTCCAAGGAGCTACTGTTGAAACTCGAAGTCCGTGTTGACAAGTGAAACGAGATGCGCGATCGATAATTAGCCTTGTCGGTGGTTAATGGGGCCATGGAGCTCGCGTATAGTCTGTGGCCTACGCTTTGATGTGAGGAGGCCATAATTACATGAAATGACTATAAAAGCCGCCTTTCATGACGCAGTATCAGTTTTGCCTGGCTTTCAACTGCAGTTCTGATGTCCAACAGATCTGCTATTTGAAGTCGACGCTGTGAATATTAATGACAGTTTTCCATTAGCTTTCAATTAGCGTCTTCTCCCGGGGTAACATGACTTTATTCATGTAAATAAGTGCGTTTAATATTTACCCCGTAGAGTGTATTAAAAGTACTTAAGTAAAAGTATTAAAGTACTTGTTTAAAAAATGTACTTAAAGAGTAAAATTAAAGTATTAAGTACTTTGTAAGTATTATATAAGTATTGTATAAGTATTATATAAAGTATTATATAAAGTATTTTGCACAGATTGTGAGATCTAATAAAGTTTCAAATGTAGCTTTATTATTTGTGCATTTTTTTCAACAGAAACAATTGAAATTCCTTGCTGACATCTCCTAAACATCATCTAATCCGCCAAGGCCTTCATTGTATTCTCTTCAAGAGTCAAGTTAACTCATTCAAAAAATAAAACTACTAATAGTTTTCTTGTGTTTGAGTCTCTCCAGGTAAATGCATTATACATTTAAATACATTTGACAACCTACTACCACATATCTTCCCTTTATTATCTGCCCAAACATGCAATTTGATGTAGGCTTCCTTTCCAACCAAACTTTACAAAGGTGAATGGACCTGGAGCTTTATCCTGTCTTCCTGATTTCAGAGACCAACCGATGAGGATTGGGATACAGTGTGGATTTTTACAGAACCAACAATAGGCTCTATTCACACTATTGTATTTTTGAATTTTTATTTATTTAT
>JACN01105210.1:0-16359 GCA_000787155.1 Scartelaos histophorus | reverse complement strand
AATGAAATGAAATGGTCTACTCACTATACGTGTCTGATTCATCAAGGATTTCTGATTTAATGATTTCCTCTATAACATCTTCAAGGGTGACCAGTCCCAAAACTTCATAGAAAGGGTCTCCTTCTCCCTCATTGTTGACTTTCTGGACAATGGCCAGATGGGACTTTCCTGTGTGGAGAACAAAAAGACAATTCTCTGTTACTTGATATGGTACAGAGCAGAGTGTATATTTCAAACAAAGAAGCCACTATTCCTGATCTTCACGATGTCCTTGAAAGCACTAAAGTGATGTTTCTGTTCACTTATGTAACAAAGTTGGACAGCGAAAAGAGAGATTGGACTCTAAACAGCCTAAATAAAAATGAATAAATAAAAATGTAAGGCTGGGGACGTACCTTGTGTATCATTATTTCAACTTCATTACCACGTACACAAGTCTGCCATTAGCTGTTCCTAATATAATCTCAATCTAATTTTTTTCTACATTCATTTCCTTAATATACTTGGCCCCAATCCAGTCACAATTCTTACTCAGAAATCGGACTTCTGCTACCAACGACATGCTTTAACTGCAAACCTCTCAATAAAATGAGATTGTAAACCAACTGCAGCACTCTCAGATTTGTTTTTCAAATGGAAAATACAATATAAATGATTATTATTATTAATTCAAAATATCCAAGCTAATTTTAACAAATTCTTGGTTAAAATTCAATTAGTTGCAAATCCATACTGTGTGAAACAGTAAATTGGCCTGTCAATATAATTACTATATCGTTCAGTAAGTGAAACATGGAATTAAAACATTTTGGATGTCAATGTTAATATTAGTATCAATATTTGTCTTCTGTGCCATGATAAGATTTCAGCTGCAAAGGGGCGAATGAATAACTTCTATGTCTCATTATAAATACGAAGTAACTCAAATGTTTAATTCTTCTATTTATTTATTTATTTACTGCAGTTTGTCTTTTTTAACAATATTATAAATTTATAATAATCCTGCTTTAGGGTTACTGTGTCACTGTAATAAATTTAAAAGTTTCAATATTGTTTAATGTCTATATTTTCTTTGTGAAATATATATATTACTGGAAAAAGCAATACCTAGGTAAGTTAAAATTACTTAAATTAAGACTATTTTACTTTACTTGAGCAATGAAGCAAGTGTGTTTTTCTTAATTCAAGCGGCATTAGACATATTTTCATATTTGAAAGATTCACTGTGTAACGTTTGTGGTGGAGGGTCTGCCATCTGATTTTTTTCCATGGAGATTTGATTGCTTTGCCTGAAATGTCCCTCAGTATGGCATTAAATTTATCTAACTTGCATTCATTCAATTACAGGTGTTTTTATTGTTTTAAAAACATAAGCTGGCCTCTCCACAGATCTGAGGTGTAAATTGGCCTGGTGGTGTCACCTTTGTGTCTTCATGGAGACAGATACATTTAATGCAACACTGTGGAACATTCTGTACAAAGCAATAACATTTCTGTGGAGATGAGGAGGTAACGGACCCACAAAAGCTCCACTGGACACCTTTAAATACAAAACATCTTGCTCTGTTGGTTGATAATTTTACTTGTCAAATGAAATCTACTCAAATCATGATAAAACTTTAATTCAAGTAATGTTAATTTTTGATAGTTTCATTTTTGCAGTGTATAAACGAGTAAAACAAATGGCCCCATTTTCTTGTCCGTGTTGACCCCACTTCTTATTTTGTCTGGCAGTGGCAGCTCTTAATTCCAGACATTGCCCCAGATGCCCTCCCACTGCTCCCTCCCTGGTCCGCTCCATACACAAACAGCAGCTGGTGTTGTGTCAGGATTCATTCAGCGCCGTTACAGTTTGAGCTCGGCCTGGACTTTGGCCCATATATTGTAACTGTAGAAGTCACAAACACACCCAGGTCCACGCCATGAGCAGATGGACCCTGTGCACAGGAGTTCAGACAAAGCACGATTTGGCCCTGGTCCTGTTCTGAATAATTAATGACGGTGCCAGAAAACACTGCAGGTTTGATGTTCTGATGGTTAACGTGATCTTCTGTCATGCAAAAACATCTCGGATACAGCTTAAACTTATCATAGTCTTTACTGAAAATGCCACATGCACACTTTCGATGATGATATAGTTTCCGTCCAACTTTCTTCAGAGTGTGTGTGTGTTTTTTTTAATCTTAGCCTCTTTAAAACAGTCATGGAAATGAAAGCAACACCTAGGACTGTCACTATAACAAATAACAGAAGTGTGATTTATTGCTGAAGTAAAATATAAAAAATGTAAACAATAAATGGCAATAAAAGCAGACTCAGTCCCCAGAAATGTTCTAACCATAAAATATTGTTTAAAAAAAGAACTGCAATGAATAAATACATAAAAATAACAGTATGCAACACTTATTAAAAAAAAAAAGAAGTTATAGAAGTTAATAATTCAACACTCTACAACTCAAATCTCATGGTTGCACAGAAAAATGAACCAAAATGTTCCCACTCGCACAAGGAGAAAGTACTCACAACAAATATTAACCCCCAAAAAGTATTATGCCATTATCGTAACACGAGTCATGTTTGTGGAGATGCAAGCCTAAGGATACAACTTTTACTGTATTTCAGTGCAATAAAAATACCTCTCAAAAAGCATGCTTTGTTTTCTCTGTCTATTCTTAGCTAAAAAGTGTGCACAGAGAGGCTATAAAGTGCAATATCTGTAACACTTTAAATCAAATATGTTACTAGACTGAATGGCAAGCTCTAAGTCTGCAAACACCATAACTTGGCTTAGTTTTAGACAACATAAAAAATGACATCCTCTTATTAATTATGATTTAACTCTTAATCTTGAACTTTTAAAGTAAGATCTGTGGTTATTCAAAATGTGCTTGCTTCCTAAACAAATAAAAACTCATGTGTGGTTTTCAAAGCTCCCGCTCCCCTTTCAGTCTCCCTTCACACAGTGAGTGAGATGAAAGACGACTCTGGTCTAAATGATAAAAAGCTCCAGTAATAGAAAGGCTCTTTGTTTCCAAAAGCAGAGCACAGATCAATGGGATTAAACAGAAGATCATATGACCAGCAATTAAAACAGGACCAAAGGCTACAAGTGTTTATATAGTGTGTCCTTCATGTCTGCCAGTCACTAAGACAATGTAAAACTCACGGGTGTCATACTGAATACTGCAAAACCCAAAAGGGAGGACTCTAAAATTACCAATTAAAGAATATCTGTAATAAAAACTGGAACACCATTTGAATTATTACAAGTGAACAAAAAAAAAATCATAATTCTTTCATAAAATTTCAGGTAAATTACTTATAACTTTTACAACTACATCCTCATTCTTATAATACAGAAAAACGAATTATTAAAAGGGGCCATATTATTTGGTTTAGTTTCATTCGTGCATGTTAAAGACAGTATAGCAGATCCACAACAAGTCTAAATGTTAATATTTTCTGTAGAGAGAGAAAAATAAAGACAATTAAATAAAAAAAATATTGAGAATTGAAAATATGTACCCAATTTTGTATGACACCAAGCCTCACTGAGTAATGGACATGCTTCCTGTGGATAATCTAAAAACCTTCTTTGTGCTGCCGTCACTAAAGCTGAAAACTGGAGTAATGCGGTCACTGGATAAAGCGGATTCATTACAGGGGGGAGCTAATAAAAGAGTAATTTAATTGGATGGGGAATATTAGCCAGCGGGGTTCGACACAGTAGCCCACCTCAGGACCGTCATTAAGAGGTCATTTCAAACACGTCACCATAGCAACGGAGACATGGAGTCATGGAAAAGGCATCGTCCCCTATGGAGCAGAGGCAATATTTCAGAGAAAGCTAGGGCCCGTGGGACCGGTGTTTTTAAGACTGTGTGTGTGCATGTGCATGTATGTGTGTGTGTGTGTGTGTGTGTGTGTGTGTGTACGGGGGGGTGGCAATGTATAAATGATATTGGTCCACCCTTGTGTGTCAGTTGATTATTGAAGTGGTTTGTCATACTAACGAAGTGGTGTCTCATACCAATGTCATGACTAACCAAAGTTAAGTCATGAGCCAATTTCTGCCGTTGTTTGAAAGTGGTGTATGTGTGTGTGCGTGCATGTGCGTGCATGTGTGTGTGTGTGTGTGGGTAAGAACTGTGAGTGTTAGTGGTGAGGGTTGATGGTGCAGTTTGGCACTCACACTTCCATCAGTCTACACTAGGGCAGCTGTGGCTACAAAAGCAGCTCCACCACAAAGTACAGAGTGAATGAATAACCACAACAGTTTAGCTCTTTGAGAGGCCATGAAAAGCCTGTTAAGCTGATTACATGTATTATTTTTTGTAAATTGGGCATCCTTGATAATAGCAAACTGAATATTGAAAATATTATTCTGAAATATGATTAAATTGAAATGTCAAATGAAGGAAAACTTTTTATTATTAATATGGTACTGATAAAAGAAAGCTGAAGTGAAACTATTGTGAAATTAGAAAGAGGAATGTTTTCACTCACGTTGCCTCTAGAAACTACATTTGTATAGTATAAGATTCTTCTCATCCATCTCATCATTTGTTTCATACAACTAAAAAATCATAAACGTACGTCTTTAACTAGAGTAACACAATGTACAATGAACAAAACAGGAAGTGAAAGTCTAATTGACCTTTGTCAACAGATTTCTGCAGCAGTTCACTTTTCCACAAGAGGCACTTTTCACACCCACACTCACTGCACTGGTTTAAAAATAAAAATAAGTGTAGGAATGCAAGAACCAAAATCACAATTTCAGAAGGCCAGAATTATCAAATTATAAAGAATGATTCAGGTAATACAGTGTTGTCTTTATACAAAAACATGTATTAATATCATCATGGTACTGAAATAGGTCCAGTCTTAGTTAGTATTAAGTTTTAAATGCTAGTATTTTGACAACACAAATCAGCACATATTTTATTTTTATATTCCAGCTGTATGTTCAGCTCTGACACACAAACAGAGCTCAACTGTTGACATGAAACAGTAGTGACAAAAGAGCAGGGGGTCGTATGGAGAGGAATGCCACGTGCACAGTGCATACCAACCACATGCAAACGCAGGCCTCACTGTCCACAGAGCCGTATGCAAACCTTCCAACACCCAAGGACTTATGCACAATCAATGCTTTGCAAAGAGCTTGTTTTGCCAATATAAAATTATACCTATAAATAAATTATAGAAAGAGCAATGTTTTTGGGTCAATATTTACACTGCCACTCAAGCTGGGACACGCCCTCTAATACACTGTTTTACTTTTGTTTACTGCTTTCTACATTTTATTATACATAAGGAAGACGCCAAATATATGATGCAAGATATGCAAGCTATATTTTTCAAAACCTACCAGTTATTTTGAGTTTATGTTGATTTAGTGCATCCCATATGTGCCCATTTGTAGTTTTGCTGTCTTTAGTGAGAATTTACACTGGAAATAATCATAGAAATGAAAAATAAAAAAGTGTGTTCATATTTCTTTGTTTTTGTGTGCTTATATATTAAAAAAAATATAGTTATTTTGAGTTTATGTTGATTTAGTGCATCCCATATGTGCCCATTTGTAGTTTTGTTGTCTTTAGTGAGAATTTACACAGGAAATAATCACGGAAATGAAGAAGAATAAAAAAGTGTGTTCATATTTCTCAGTTTGTTTCTGTGTGCTTATATATTAAAAAAATAAATAAAATCTGTCATTGTGGCGTGCCTAGTTTTGCCCATGTAAAACCAGCGCTCCCTCCCAGCAGACATAACATTGAGGAGCTGTGAAGCAATGGGCAATATATAGACTTCATTGGGCAAGGAGACAGAAATAGCACAAGCTTGACACGATGAACAGTGTAAAACTAATTAGAATACAATAAAATTAACTTAAAATCAAGACATTGGCCAATTACAATGTGTCTGTATTGTTTAATATTACAAATTATTTTTAGCTAGGGCAAAATATATACTACTCAAAGCTGACCTGTTTGCATGATGTTATGTCTTCTATCTGAATAAAATAAAAGATTTCCAGAAGATTTCCTGTTTGGACACATTAAAGATGAAATAATAAGTTACAGCATTCTCCTAATGTATTTTACTATGAGGTTTCTATAGTAAAAAATAGACTAAATGGCTTGATAGATGATATTATTTGTTAACCCTAACCCTAACATTTTTGCTGCGTTATACATGCTTAATGTCATTATGTCTCAAGAGGGAAGTACTGGTGCGATGCGTTGCAACAAGCAACAAGAAGAACAAGAGAAACAGGAAGAGAAATCTAAGCGGCGAATGACTGAAAAGAGCCGAAATCCCCATGAGAATAATTTAAGCTCAATTATTCAAGATACAAAAATGTTTAACTTGTTTCATAGATGACAAGGCTAGTCAGTAGGTCATGTCATGTTACAAAAGAGGAAACGGGGAGACTTTGGACAAGATCATGTGTCTTCAAATTCCCCATAAGATTAATTCATGTTCATTTACAGGAACCTACATTTTGTACATATGTCTGTATTTAGGATCATTACGAGACAGGACTATAAAAATGAATTCTTCCCAAGAAACCCAAGGAAAATACTGAAACATCCTGGTGATAAATAAAAAAAAAAAGCATTGTTACAAAAACGCTCATATGTGTGGGTCTATTATAAGACAGTCCAGGTGAATAGGAAAAAATCTTAAACTTAGCAGTATCAGACTTTAACCTCTGCTGGAGTTTACTCACATAATAGTAAGAAAAAAATATTACAAGTTTTTATATAGAAACAAGCCATTTTATGCGTAAAAACAGCCAAAGTTTGTAGGACATTTGAATCTCAATAACAGATGGACCTGAGTTTACATTTCTTGCTTCAGTTTCTTGTCATATTAGATAAAATTATAAAGACTTGATTTTGGATATCTTATTTAGTATTTAAGTAAACAAAATTTCACTGAAAAATTGGTTTAAAAAATGCCTCCTTTTTGGAGTTAAAACAAAAACAAACCAGGCTTGGACTTTGATATTAAAAAAAATTCTTCTGAGTGTCAAAAAGTGCAAGGTCGTAAAGTTTGGTGTCCCTATGGGGGATTGCATTATGGAAAAATGGCCTTTGAAGCTGTGTCCCACATAACTTAATGGCTGCAAGTTGATTACATTACATATTAAAATATCTATCAGGGCAAAGTGGACGATTTTGCTGTTCCCACATGAAAGCTTTAATAATAAGAGACCTGCCCCTATGGTTACACAGCTATAGGAGAGATTCAAACTCACTATAGGTGTGGCTATGTCCAATCCAAATGAAGTATTAGGTCAGACCGGGTCACACGTATCCAAATATGTAAAAACATTCAAAACTATTCATTATTAGAAATTTAGTCAACCTTATGATGCATTTGAAATAGTGAAACATCTTACTAAAATACATTTCCTGGGTGGTACTTGCATGTCCACAGTGCTCTTTGTGCTTGTTTCTGGTTGTGCCTGTCTTCCCACTTCTATACGCCCATCTCTCCTGTTCAGATCATGTTACGCAACCTCTAGTCTGCTGCTTTATACAAAACATGTCCTGCAAAACCATTTTAAACTCCAGTATAAACATATATTTTACTATGCATTTCACTATCTTAACTCATTTCAATTTTCAATACTGTAATAAAAGGTTCTATTCTCCGTTTTGATTTTACCACAGTGTTAAAATGCTCTTCATTAGATTATCTGTCTAACACGACATATTAATAGTTTCTTCAATATTATAATGTGGACTTGTATTAGTTCTGCTGCAGATCAAGATCATTCATCATACCTGGAGTTGTGTTTAATTCACACATGTTTGAGTAACCCTGGTTTATTAGTCTGTCTACATCTCCAAAGCTCCAAAATGTTGTCATGTGATGTCATGAAGCGGCAGTTTTCAAGTTAACACCTAACTTTTACCTTTTGCTTAGTAGAGACAGGAAATCTCTGGTCTGAAATCATCAAGAAAATGTATGGAGTTTAAAAACACAGTAAAACACTTCCTGTATTTTCACATGACATCACAAGGTGGAGTAGAGTGTTTTCTGTTTGAGGGTAGAACTCAACCTAAATATGCAGGATTTATGTGTTAAATGTGTGTGAATGTAACAAAACACAACTCCAGGTATGTTTCTTATGAGGAAATAACATTAAAACATAGATCAGAAAATTGCATGATATGGTCCCTTTAAGTTCCCTTGAAAACTACTATGAAACATACGTGTTATTTATATCTCTACTTTTACACAGCAAGTTATCTAGTCATATCTAAATGACAGAGACTACAGGGACGCAAAACACACAAAGGAGTGGACATTCAAGTCTGCCCTGTATGTCTCTTATCACACCAATGGCTAATGTTTCACTCACAGTCATAAAGACTTCTGAATAGACATTGCACATATGGATAAAAGCAGGTTTACATACAGGCCTATTGTAAAGGTTACATGACAAATTATTGTGTTATTGCTCTTAAAGGGAGTGGCCACTGTAAAGAGGTGTGTTCAAGTCAATTTGAGTTCAGTCTGTCACAAAGAATAATAGTGCAAGATAGGGAGAAATAAAGGTAAGGAATACATTGTAAAGATTGCTACAGGTCCCTTTAAGAAAGTACAATATGAACTATAAGCAAAGGTGAATGAGGCCAAAGGTTCATGTGCACGGACAAAGTGCTGCTGAATCTGAAACTCATAAGTGGAAAAGAGTTGAAGATTATCGTCACTATCCATTAAACGCACACTGTGTAAGTTTTCTGCTGGAGCGTCCGTCACCAGCTTCTCTCCACAAAGATATTGCCTGGAATGTTCCACAGTATGGCATTCCACTTATTTATCTCTTTGGACACAGTAGCTGACACCACAAGACCAAGTTACACGTCAGTACTGTGGAGAGGCAAAGCCAATCACAGCCAGCAGAACTTTAGGGGCAAAACCTTTCACATAAAGTTTTACAGGGTCAGTTAAAACACAT
This sequence comes from Scartelaos histophorus, assembly GCA_000787155.1. Lineage (NCBI taxonomy): Eukaryota > Metazoa > Chordata > Actinopteri > Gobiiformes > Gobiidae > Scartelaos > Scartelaos histophorus. The sequence continues at coordinate 7,376 of JACN01105210.1, read as the reverse complement.
ATTAATGAGAAAATGGATAAAAAACCATGAGGGCAACATGTCCCTCACAACTGGATCAAAATTATTAAGTCCTTATATTTAGCGCAATAGCAAGAAAATCTTAGTAGCTATAACAACATATTTCTGGAACTTTTTAGAATAAATTATTGACAAAAAATTAATACTCATCCTGCTGTGTGTGTATGTGTATGTGTATGTGTATGTGTATGTGCATGTGTATGTGCATGTGCATGTGTATGTGTATGTGTATGTGCGTGCATTTGTGTGTCTGTGTGTGAAGCCTTCAATTTTTAGGGCATTTAGTATTCAATATAAATCATACACTAAATTCAAGCTTAAAGACATTTAGCTTTACAGTGTGCAAAAAACTGTCTGGAGATTTTGGAGATCTACGATACCAGACAATAGTTGCCAAACCACAGAACATTTAATCTTGACCACGTCAGTTATGAGATAAACAGTGGGTCCCTGATAAAGAGTGGACAGTGTAGACAGACATGGCACCAATAACACTGAAGGCAGGTCACTGAAGTTCAAAAAGAGAAGAAGAATACTCAAGCATATTCTCACACAAAAAGGCCCCACCTGAACTGGGAATTGAACCAGGTCCCTTCTTGATGTGGGGTGCACACATTATCCACTCTGACACCGTCTTGCTCTCCATAGTCTGGGCTGGAGACTGACATGTGACAGTTCACCCTTCATGCTTCACTGGTGTCTGTGTGGTTTGGCAATTACACCTGATGCTTGCACTGAGTGACCAGAATCAAGACTTGGCTGGAGGCAAAAATATATTTTTCTAACACTTTTCTTTTGTTATTAACTCATATTAAAATGTTATTAATTAACTTAAAGTTAGTTTGAAGAATTCATTAAAAGTAAAAGATCCTCTTATATACATAATTTGTACATTACTTGCACAATGGATTATGACAGCACAATCAGCTACATAGTGATCTAATAGAGTTTATGCATGTTATTTTATCTTTAGGCGTTTGAGTTTATTACATTCATCACAAATATTAAAAACAGACAAACTATACAACAGCTAAATTGTGATTTTGATTCAACTGCAGTGACCTTCCAGCTCTAAACTTGCAGTTGACTCTAAAGCACAATTTGTGTTGGTGCAATTATCAAATCACAAAGACTGTATTTATTTAGATTAAGGTAATTAAAGAATGTCTTCTGCAAACGAACAAAAGATCCTGTCTTCTAGAAAAATCTCATTGTGCCTATAGTTTAAACAAACTCTACAAACGTTTTCTGAAATACACAGAATTCATAGTTCAGTCTTCTCTCAAATGTAAATCCTCCTCTTCTTTGATAATAATATAATTACAAGACTTTATATCCTGCTTTTCAAGATACTCATAGATGCAAGCAAAGACAAAAACAGAAGAAACAAAAAAGTTAGTGAAAGGTGGTTTTAAAGAAATGGGATTTGCAGGGTTGTTTTTAAACACTTTTTTAAACACTTTTTTAAACACAGTGTGGAAGAGCCTGTGTTTGGGCAGTGAGTTTCAGAGAGGGCAGAAAGGAGAAGGAGAACCACAAAACTTGTTAGCAAACTTGTAATTACATTATTTTCCAAAATCATGCAGCCCTAACTATTATTATCACATATAAACTAAAATATGTTTGAGTGGCCAGTATGATCCCAGTATGATCCCTGTGTGTGTTCTGTTACCTCATGAACACCCTTCTTCCACAGCGCAGGGCATCATTAAACATTCATAGTGTCTGATAAGATCATTTAAAGGTCGCCATTTTAAATGAGGAGGGGAGCATCCGTTATAGACACACATTGTGCAACAGCCTCCTACACAGTCCAGTAAATGTCAACAGTTCAGCGGCTCTCAGGCTCCACAAACACACCACCGCCGCTGGATGCTATCACCATGGAAACGGATGCCAGGCAGCAAGAGAGTGGAACTTCAGATGTGAGAGAGGAAAGAGGAAAGAGGAGAGAGAAGAGAAGAGAGAAGAGGAGAGAGAGGAGAGAAGAGAGAGAAGAGAGAGGAGAGAGAGGAGAGAGAGGAGAGAGAGGAGAGAGAGGAGAGAGAGGAGAGAGAGGAGAGAGAGGAGAGAGAGGAGAGAGAGGAGAGAGAGGAGAGAGAGGAGAGAGAGGAGAGAGAGGAGAGAGAGGAGAGAGAGGAGAGAGAGGAGAGAGAGGAGAGAGAGGAGAGAGAGGAGAGAGAGGAGAGAGAGGAGAGAGAGGAGAGAGAGGAGAGAGAGGAGAGAGAGGAGAGAGAGGAGAGAGAGGAGAGAGAGGAGAGAGAGGAGAGAGAGGAGAGAGAGGAGAGAGAGGAGAGAGAGGAGAGAGAGGAGAGAGAGGAGAGAGAGGAGAGAGAGGAGAGAGAGGAGAGAGAGGAGAGAGAGGAGAGAGAGGAGAGAGAGGAGAGAGAGAGAAAAAAGAGAAGAGAGGAGTGAAGAGAGAGGAGAGAGAGAAGGGAGGAGAGAGAGGAGAGAGAGAGAGAGGAGAGAGAAGAGGAGAGAAAAGAGGAGAGAGGAGGTAGGAGGTAGGTGAGAGGAGGTAGGAGGTAGGTGAGAGGGAGTAAGTGGCAAACCAGAGGAATCAAAACTGTTACTCAGGATGCAAAGCAGAAGGATGGATGCTGATAATGATAACATTGTTTTAATGGATACATAACTTCACCTTGATAGTGCACTATGTAACTTTACTGCTGGAGGCACTGACCAATGTTATTGTTTGGAATGTTCCACAGTAGAGCATTACACTTTTTAAAACTTGATTTTGCATTAATTCAACTCTAATTGTTTTTATTAACTTTGTGGGGATATAAGATAGTTCGAAGCTGTACACCCTTAACAATTCAAACACTGAAATTAAACCAATGAGCCAAGTTCTTTAATAAAAACTTAATAAACACGTGTCATATGCACTTTAAATGTGCACTGTAGAACTTTTCTGGGACCTGTTGTCCCTAGATTATTCCACAGTATGGAAATTAACTTGGTATACAAGTAAAAGTACACAAGTGTGACACAAGCTAGCCATCTTGAATCGTGTATATCCAACTTTATGAAAAATAATTGGTAAATGATTCAATATCATTGTACTGGAAATCAAGAGCTGGTATGTATTACAAATATGACAACTAGTTTGTGCAGCGTAGATGCCAAATACTGCAGTGCCAAATGTTTTTAAATCTGTCAACAATTACCACAGTTATTATGTGCAGAGTTGTTACTTGGATATATTTCCTATCATATCTCCTATCATCCTTATTTACAACTACCAGAATTATTACATTTTTATTTGTAAGTCAAGAGTTACTGAAGAATACAGTGCTACTTTTACACAATTCAAATCCAAACTCAAAACTCTTATTTGTTTTAGACTGGCCTATTCACTCCTCCAAACAACCAGACCATAGCTGAACATGCCTTTTAACATTAACCTTTCAACTGTATTTGAACTTTCTTGAATCCCTGAACTTTAAAATGAGGCAGAATCTTATGGTAAAATGTGCAGTTGAATTGTCAGATTGCAGATTTGCTGACCTTGTTTATGTCTCTTTAATTAATAGGCCTATTCACGTGAAACTAAAACTGGCTCAAAGTTCAATGTCTCTGTTTGCATAAAAAACATTGTAAAATAGTTTTTCCTCAATGGCCATGGAAAGTGTTGCAACTCCAAATATGTGATTGTTGTTGGTCTAAGATTGCAGGTTTGTGGACCCAATCCTTAACAAATAATAATGATAAAGCTACATTTTGTGGCTTTCTATTTTGGATATTGACCACCATCTCTGGTCCAGTCTAGTGTGAATGTTAAAGCTCTGTCTGTGTTAATCTTCAGTTAACAAAAGCCATTACTATTTCTTGCTTTTACAGAGACAGAGAAGCTGCCCCTGTTTACTCACGGCACTCAGCATGCTCCCCTACTGTCTGTGACCTTGTGATGAGATGCCTGAGAAAAGGAAAATATCTCCCTGCAGGGGACGGCTCCAGAGAGCGTTTGTGAGAGAGAAAGTAAAAGAGGTCAATGGAGTAGTGTGTTAAACAGAACACCACATGGGGCGAAGAAATGCAGAAAAAGCTCAGGGAGTCAGCTAATATAATGTAGCCTGAAAGGATAGACTTTTTATGCAATTTATGCTTATATGATTCTTATTTATAGACACTGGGGGTGTTCTGCATGTTTGTGTATTGGCATAATGTTCACAGTTACTATGGAGACCTAATGCACTGTTTAGGTGTTTGATTTCCAACAAGGTGACAGTGACCACCTGAAAGACTAATGCTTACTAGCTTATGACTGTAATGTTATTTGAGAGACTTTAACAGCACAAATCAGCTCAACTGTTCCAACTAAGTCAGTTCTTTATGATGGGATTACATTAAAATAAAGCACAGATTAAAGTCTGACAAAGCCTCAGACAGAGCGACTAAGCCTCAGACAGAGCATGCTTACAGTTAGCATCACACCCCCATGAAATGTTGATGACATCAGCTGCAAAGTATCTACTAAATGCTATATCGAAATCGTATATATGTTAAACTATATAAAAATCTCACTAATGAGTCTTAGTGCGATCTTGCAAGATAAAACTGCAACAAAACTGTGCACACGAGTGGAAGTAAGATGATATCTTTTAACCTCATAAGTTTACATTTAGCTTACAGATGACAAAACAACCCTGAACACTCGTAAGTAGTGCTATAACAATTTAAAAAAGAATGAATCTCAATAAATCAGAACTTGTGAGGTCAAAATTGTGAACCTAAACACACAATTATTCATGCACACCTTGATTATTGCCTATATATATATACATTACCTATACATTGCCTATATTACCTCACAAGTCAACTAAAGCGAACTGTTTCTTGACTGGTTTACTCCTCTGGTCACTCGGTCAGAGCACAGGCTGGACAACAGAAATGGGGAAAAGTAGCTACACAGCAAATCACTGAATATGATCTGGCTGAATATCTTTGCAACACAAGGGGAAATATTAATAATAACTGCATTTTATACCACCTCAATTTCAACCATAGACTGTGAAAAGAAGTGGACAAAGGGAGCGTGGTGTCACCCATAGCGTTTGGTTTTAGTCAAATGAAGCTCATGAGGCCAGCAGTTCCACATTAGGAGTAGCGACTGATTTACAGACAAAATAAAAATGTCTGGATCATGTAGAACGGGTTAGTTTAAACATCTTCAAATCAAAATGAGAAGTTTGACAGCAGCAGTTACGTATTTTCAGTAAGTAAATTGGAGCTGGAGTCAATGGAGCTAGAGCCACACCCATGCTCACTTCCAATTGGAACGAGGCAGGTTTGTTATATCCATTTAAATCATCTATGACGCCAGCCTCAACCATGTAAGAGGAGGCAATCAACACAGCATCTACAGCTGAATTAAAATATCTCATATGATGTTATAGTGAAAGAAAGCCCTTAAATGTATGGTCTGACTAATAAAAACTGCACCCACCTTTCTTGAACTCCTCCAACATTGCGTCCAGCTTCGTGTCGTGGAACACAAAATGCACCGGGTGGTTGTAGAACTTGGTGATGGTCTTGAGGGTGGTGGCGTCATCCGGATCAACGAAGGCCAGATCTTTGACAAACAAGATGTCCACGATATTGGAGCGCTCATCTTCGTAGACGGGTATCCTCGTGTATCCACTTTCCATTATTTCTGACATAGTGTTAAAGTCTAACACGGCCCCGCTATGAATCATAAAACAGTTACTAATAGGGGTCATCACATCCTCTACAGTTTTGGTCCTTAGCTCTAGAGCTCCTTGGATCATGTTGAGTTCCTCTTTTACTAGATCATTATAAGGCTCTGTCACTTTGAGCATCTCCACCAGCTTCTCTCTATTGTAAACCGTGCCGATTTCTTGCCCCAAAACGCAGTCTAAAAGTTTACTTATAGGCCATGACAGTGGGAAAGTCAATAGCATGAACAACTTGGTGAGGAGGATAGTGTTGGCACCTACAGCCAAACCATGGCGGGAGCACAGAGCTTGAGGGACAATTTCTCCAAAGATGACAATCCCGACAGTAGACGCGACCACTGCCCCCAAACCTGAGCCAATGAGGTCGTCAAGTAGTATAGTGAGAGTAGTGTTGACTAGGACATTTCCAAGAAGAAGGGAGCACAATAAGTAGTTACCCTTCCTACGAATTGGCTCAATTTTCCGTGCGTATTTCTTCTCCTTCTCTGTGCCACAACTTTGCACTATGCGAAGCTCCATGGGGTCCAGCGCCATCAGTCCAAGATTAAGACCACTGAACAATCCAGACAGGACCAAGAGGCAGGAGATGAGAATAACCTGCACCCACATGGGAAGTAGTGACTTTTTCTCCTCCACCACGCGCAATCTTCCATCAATCTCATCCAACAATCGCCACTTGTCATCTTCCAAGCTGTCCCTTACGCACAACCCGAAAACTTTTACCACCTCGCTCTTACGAAGTTGTTTGACCCGGAGACTGACCACTCCGGCTGTGTTATGATTGGAGACGTTCATCCCTTTACGCACAATCACGTCTATAGTAGGCTCCGGACAAGTCCTATTGAACTGCACGTCTATCGCGCCCATATCGTCATCCTCTTTGTCGCTAGAGTAAAGTTCCGTAAACCTGACAAGACCCGAGCTGTTGGGGAGCAAGTGCAGCCCGTAGAACTTGCAGAGGATGTCACTGCCCTCGGTCACCTGGATCACCCCTTTCTCCGTGGTGGCCGCCGGGGTGTCGCTCCTCTCCAGCCGCATGCCGAGTATCCGAGGGGGGCCTCTCGTCTCCTGGCCCGCCACCTCCGTCCGGGTCCCCAGAAAAGCGCAGGTAAATACGAATAAAGTTACCCTAAAGCCTGGTCCACTCGAGTCTACCGCCATGTTTGTTTCGCTCACTGAGAATGGGGGAACTGACGTCACGTACTCTTTCACACTGGCCCCGCCCACCTCATTATCATACTTCAAAAGCGCGGCCAATCAGAAGCGCGTGCGTCAGCTGCAAAACAAGACCGACCCCCCTTTTGTTTGGACCTTTATCATACCTATATTTTGCTTTTTCTCAAAACAGACTTATATGGTCAGGTTAGGTCATCTACTAATTACAAACAGATTATCCAGTGAACATTGGGAAACAGCCTAAAACTAAAAAAAAAGTTTAAATAGCCCACATAAAACAATCTCACACAATCCTGATGCTGCTGATGTACAAGTTTCAGTAGCACTTGGACTGCTCCTGCTGTGGATCCAGTATTACTAACAACAGGGCGCCCTCTTGTGGACAAATGCGTACACTGCACCTCAGGCAAACTCTTTAAACTAAGGATAATTGATATATTTTATAGTTTTATATGTACAATCAATAACTGTTTTATTTATTAT
>KN508386.1:0-16923 GCA_000787155.1 Scartelaos histophorus | reverse complement strand
TGCGTCACATGATGGGGGCGGAGCGAGTGGCGGGCGCAGGCAGGAAGAGGAGGAGCCACTCCGAGTCCTTCAGCTCCAACGACTGTGAGCGGGACGTGGTGTCGCCAGCGTCATCGTACAGCACGGAGGCCAACTACATCTACCACATGGGTGAGAGAGCTTTCGGCAACCTTACAAGAGAACATAAAACGCAAGCACAAGTTGGTGGTTTTCAGATTGTAGAATGTGGTGATGTCATGCTTCCTGATTCCTGATGTCATTACTTTGTATTTTCCTATGAAATATCCAAAATCCACTGTTGAACCTGATCATTTCTATTAGTGACGAGACCCTAGAACTTGCTGTATTACAACACACTTCTCCATTTTCACAACATTCATTAAAGCTGCTTCCATCTCTAGTAAATATTAGGTCCTATGGAATGTTTTGATGTCATCTGAAACTCAGCAAAAAGAGGGTATTACTGGTTTTCTTTTGCACTGCAGACATATCCCACACACAAATGCATGAGTTGGCTGGAGTTAAGCAAATGTATATGTTTATGTCATTCACTGTCAGTCCTGTCCTGGGTAAACCACATCTAAGGCCGACAGCTTTAAGTATTAGGAACAACCGAATGAATAGCTGATCTAAATGTTACAGTAAAAGTAAAATCAGTCAATTAGTCTGTCTTCGGTTTATATAGCTGTCATATGTCATAGATTGATGCAATGAGAGAATCTGCGCCAGGACGACTCACTTACTTATGCATTAATTTTGGATTTATGCTGAATATGTGTTAAGATGACAGTTTAACTATGCTCTTTTCCTTACTTTAATATTTACTACACCATTGCGTACAGTAAAACTAGAAGTGAGTGAACCAAAACTTCCATGCAAGTCCTCAGAGAACCTAGACATCAATAAATCCCTGGCATTCCCTGTAAGCAAGCAGCTAAACCTAATTCAGTTTGAAAGTTACTGTAAAAAGTGTGTGCATTTGTGTGCCCTATCAGACCTTCAGAGACTTACTTTGTACTTTGACAAGCTCAAAAAACAGGTCGATCCAAGAGCCAATTTTTTTTACAAACATATCTAATAAAGACTCAGGAAAACGGTGAAATCCCTGGTTTTATAAATTGGAAGGCCTCAGTTACTGCACACCACAAATATCATTTCCATATATTTGAATGTGCCGTTTGTTCCGCTGCAGCCGCTTTGCCTTGGACGTGGAAATGTCCAGTCCAGTCTCGAGGACAATTACAGCATGTCTGAGACTTTATACATCCCAGGGTGACAAGAGCCCACCTCTGCCAAACACAGTTAAGGGGATGGTCATTTAGAGCTACTGTACAATGTGTAAGTCGCCCTTTAATAGATCTGATGCTACCAAATACAAATACTGATTAAAAGTTGATAGAATATTTTTCTGTTTACTATTATTTCATTTTATTGTTTCATCTAAATAAACTGCAGGGTTTTGATTTTTAAATATGATTTCTAATTATCTTTTTTTCCTCATATTTTCAAAAATTCACCTCCCAAAAATGTCTAAGATTTATTATAGAAAATATCACATATAATATTATTATATCTCTTTTATTTCACTATGACAACGGCCCTTCCCATTTGAGCTTCCAAACATTAGACATTATATTCCCTTGATATTTAATTGTTTGCTATATTACTTTTGATAGACATAGAAGGTTATATGTAGTTTGGTATGATATTTTGTCAAACCAGGGACTGGTAGTCTGAAACAGGTCCATTGCTAATAATAAACTAAAGAATAAACTTTTTGTGTTATTTTCATATTTTTAGAATTAAAAAATGCCCTTCTATCTGTCCTGGTAAAGGTTACTTTTTTTTTTTTTTTTACAATTTAAATGAATGCATTAAATTTGTATTTAAAATATTTAACAAACTGAAAATAGTAAAGTTATATATTTGGTGATTTTTTTCATCAAACTGTGCAACCTTGCCAAATGTTTGTCCAAACAGCATACATGCTTCTGTAGGTCGTATTTGTGGAGGAGGTAAAGTGGAAAGAGTCTGTGCCAGATCCATGATGTGCTCTCAGCTCATTAACACCTCTGTACTCCTCCCTAGAGACGCCTAAAGCACCTCTGAACTGCACTGATGGGCTCATAACCTACAACACACTGTCCCACATTCACCAAATATGTCCATTTATGTCCTAATAAAATGCTATGTTATTTGCTGACTGTTGGCGTGGCTTTTACTGTTAGTTTTGGTACTTAAATCAGGTGCAGTGTTTCCCAGAGAGAGTTTAGAGAGCTATAAAAGTGACTTCAGTTGTGTTTTATTGGGCACATTTAAAGTGAAAACATAACCACTACAAACATACCTGGACCAATGTTGCATTTTCATTCCATTTTATAACAAATGAAAACAGTGGTGCTGAGAGGGGACTGCTCACAAGGATATAAAGTCTTGGTATTTTGTGAGTTCTTAGTTGTTTTCCAAAGAACATTACAATGGCACACCTGTTTGACTGGAGCTGAGCATTGTGGGAAAAACATGATGCGTAGCGGAAGAACACCCTAGGTATAAATCCCCTCGTAATGTTGGCTCTATGAATCAGAAATGGAAGGCTCCAGTCCATAATAAATATATAAAGACTCCCCATAGGCGACCCAAGGGACCCTTTAATGAGTCATTTGCATGAGTAGGTTTATATAGGATGCCCTTCCTAAAACAACTATCCCTTCATTTATTCTGGCCTGTGGCATATATAAGGGACTGGAGTCCATCAGGTCATCCCATCTGTAAATCCTAAGCCCTTGACATAGCACACATGTTTCAATAGAATAAAATACAGAGCTGAGAACAGTTTTTGGCAAACAACGTGAAGCTGAAGTGGATACTCAGTAGCAAAGAGTATAAAATATCTGAATGATTTACTATCAGTGAGTAGTTGCTTTTGGCTGGAGCATGGCTAAGGGAACCAGAGACGGAGATGTTTCGGGCTGTTAGCACCAAAGGACTGTGTTGCACAGCGGGCCTCTAATTTCCCTGTCTATTGCTCTGAGCTTCAGCCAAAATCTCTGATATCTCCAAAACAGCAATATTCCCAAACTGAAATGGAAACGTGTTGTGCACATAATACATGCTTAGCAGACCACTGCCGAGCAGTATGGCATTACTGCCTTATTTTGGGAAGAATGACTCTGCAACTGATTATTGTTCAGATGTTGTGAATAAAGAGAAATGAAAATATAGAACATGAGAAGGTACAGTGGGACAACACACAGACCTGTTAATGTCTGTTGCTCTGCTATAAACACAAAATGACAAGATGAGCAACACTTTCACTGATATATACGTAGAGCATTCCTTTGTGGCATCTTCTCTTTTTTAAATTTAGATAATGTTAGTGAAAACCAAATATCTTTTCCATTTGATCAATGTTGCCTTTGTGTTTTCTTACAGATCCAGTCGATTACACCTCTACTAAGTCTGGCAGGTCAGTTAGAATGCATATATTCATATCAGATAAGACTATATAAACCCAGTCAGTCATGACTGTGAATATTGTCTCCTCAGTGAGCCGCAGCATGCCGCTGATCCTGGCTGGAGAGAGCTGCATGCTGCAGTGGCCCTGACCAGCCTGGCCCAGGGACAGAGCAGTGGAGTGTCCGGAGAGCCCCTTGCTGTCTGCAGGACCCCTCCTTTGGACAGACCATGTGCCAAACCCCACCCCTCTCACCCCACCCTCACCAGCCGCATCATCCAGAAATCCTCTCACATCGCCGAAGTCCAGACTGTCAGGGTGGCTCTGGCAAACTGTGTGTAGGCATTAGCACATTATTCCATATGGGGATACCAGATGCTAAAGTAGCCAGTGCCTGTTATGTCTGTAAAACTACATGTTATGTTTCACTTATGATTAACTCTGGCATCTGAAAAAGCACCAAACACTAATGTATATTGTGTAACTTTTCATTTTGATGTCATTGACTTACCATTGCCTTCTGTTCTTCTAAGTTATATTAACTTTCATGAGACTGGATTGTCGTCCAATGTTTTGAGTCTGACAGCAGCTATTTGAATAAACTCAATGTGAAATCTTCTGGCCTGTGCCATTCCTTAAATCACTGCTTGGATCGTCATGAGTGGTGTTTGACTGTAATGTTGTTAGTGGTATATTTCATGTAGTGATTGTTCATAAATTATTGTCAAATCTTTTCAAATGTCTTATTCAGTGGTTGTATTCTGGGCAGGACTGTAGTATTAGCACAGCTACAATTTGTCCACATGTGATTAGTCAATAGTCCTGAACATTTCTGAAACTGTCTGCCCTATTTTCAGTCGACCTGTCAAAAGTTGGTAAAATTGAGCGCATTATAAGCGTTAGCAGTGTGTTGACTGCTGTTCCACTCATTGGAGATTTGTGGGGAGCGTCTTGTTCCATGTGGGGACATCCTGACACCAAACATAAGCTTGTAATCATAGCCTCGCTTCAGGCGCTATTCTGCAAAACATGATTAACTAGATCTTTCCACTCGCCTTTTGGTCGGCTTTCTGACATTTTCTTCGAACTATACTTCAGTTTTGCGTGTGTAGTAAAGTCAACATTAGTTACATTTTATGGAAAGAGCACCTCACCCAGGGTTTCCATTGTAAACCTGTTTTTGATTAGTTGGGCTGTGAGACAACACGGAAAGTTAATGGCACGTCTCAAATAGCAATTAAACAACAGTTAGTGACAGATTGAGGTTGTCCTTTATTTAAGATTGCAACAAAACACAAAACAGGAATTGAAGTCAGTTTACATTAAGGCAAATTTCATTTTTAACTATTGCTTAAAATGACACAGACAGATGCACATCAAAAAACAGGATAAAATGGCCAAGGACAATGATAAGGGCATCAGAAAAGAAAGAAAGCAACAAATAAAACGATTGCATATTAACAATATAGAAATGTTCAGGAATGTCCTCAGACCATTATGTTTGATTATTGTCTTCATTGATCAATACAGCACACAGGGAGAGCAAGTATAAGGAAATGCGCAATCTACTTCAAAATCTACATACTGTACTGTAAACGCCGCCACCACTGTAACTTATCAAGATATGGTCCAACCCAGAAAAATGTAATAAAGACAAATATTTATTAATATATGTTGGAAGTGACGTCTCCACATTCTGTACAGGTACTAATTGTTTTTAAGATTAAATAAAAGATAAATATATTGAAACCAATTAACTTCTTTGGGGATAATCGCAGGAACCATACACATGAAATTCATGTGGTTTGTTTTACCATCAGCCTAATGAACAATGTGTACTGGTTATACTTGGTTACATAGAGTGACGGACTTTAAAATAAAACAAAACCAGAACTTGCGCCTGGAAGCACAGGATTTAAGAGACATCTGTTCTGATTTTGACTGATCATCAACAATACAATTTGACAAGCTTCGCATGTGCTGTAACCAACAAACTGGTTCAAGTTATAGGCACTACTCCATTAACCTGATTCGATCATGTACAGCTGGATCTCTGTCACCAAAATGATTAATTCAATCCAGATGTACATTCAGGGTTCGTTAGGTCAGATACTATATCTCCTTTCTCTCAAAAGGGGGTCTACTATTCATGATGCTTTCATTCATGTTTTTAAAGAAAGTAGTGAACTGATGGTGGTTTAAGAGAAGTGTGCAAACAGCAAAGTCCACTCAGCCAACAGAAGTTGAACCTAAACCGTAATGTCTGTCTGTGGTCTGTAACCATTGGGTCAAATGAAAGCACTGAGGTGTCCTGTTCATGGTATGGAGCAGTAGCCTCCACATGCCCCACCCTGGCTTTGCTCCTGTGCCCCAAGGGTCACCTTCTGACCCTGGTGGTCACTCTCCCACAGGCCAGGAGTCTGCAGGATCTTCTCCACCAGCTCCTCAAAGGCACACTGGACTCCGTCTTTGGTTTTTGCACTGGCCTCTGAACAAAGAGAGGGGGGACACCGAGATTTATGAGGTCAGTGAAAATATAAAGACCTGACTAAAATGTTACAAAACTGAAAAACAAAGACACACAGGGTTACAAATTTAAAACAGAGCCTTTCTCCAAGGTAATGAAGGAGGTTTTAAAATAACTTTTGAGTTGACAAAGATGACATACAAATGGACTACAAGATAACTTCATTACTTTAAGACAGGAAGATGAAGACGTCCTTGCAGTGGATAAACTTCATGACATCTTCTACCCAGCCCTTTTTAAAATGCCTTAAATTTGCCATTTAAGATGGAAACTTTACAAAATACTAACCTAATTTCAAGAGAAGAGCAAGTAAAGATGAGAATCAGAAACATGTGCAGACATGGACTCGATAAATGAAATCCCAGATTTTAATCATAATGTACTTCTTCTGCGGAGGCTGCATCTTTCAGCAGAGGTTTAGCCTGCTCAAGTGGTATACACAGGGCTACAGAGCTTAACTCCATGTAGTGGTTTGTGACGCAATGTCTTGATCATCACCAACTATGAAATTAGTATTCTGATGTTCAAGTCCACCATATTTAGTTTTCAAGACCACAGCTTCCTTCAGGATATCTTACATCAAACAGCATACAAACCAATAAACAACATGGAGTGTTTTCTTGCAAATTTCAGTCCTTCATTTCTCTCCACTTCATGATCTTCCTGCAAAAAATCTTAAATTATTAAAATGTTGTTGCTTTGATGCAATTTTCTATTTTCAAATCAACAATATATAGAATAAGAACATGAATTATACCAACTCACTCTGTCAATTTTATTCCCAACAAGCATTTTCACAATGTCATTCCGTGTTGTGTAGGTCTCCAGTTCATTCAACCAGTTGTCAAGTCTTGTAAAAGTGTCACGCTTGGTGACATCATACACTATAAAAAAATAAAAATAAAAAAATAATCAATAAATATAGAAGGAATGGTGTAGATATTGTGGTCGGTGTTAAATAAATAATACCTAGAATGACACCCTGTGCACCACGGTAGTAGCTGGGCGTCAGGGTCCGAAATCTTTCCTGTCCCGCCGTGTCCTGGGCAAGACAAGAGACAGTTCATTTATTTCACCAAACCAAAATCCCATTCTAATATAATGACTGCAGATTTTCTAACATCCCAGACATCAGGGGCATTTAAGTGGTGCTGTTTTAATGAACGATGTCGCCCCCGTCTGGACAAACAGTGTTCTACATTATATTTTTAACACAAAGCATAAGTACACAATGATCTACTGTGTATTCTTACCCATATAGCGAGTTTTGCTCTGTTTCCATCTATGGCAATAGTTTTTACTTTAAAATCCACACCTGTGAGTAAAAGGAGAAGGACGTGCTCAGACGTGTTTGGGCTTTACACTGTTGGTGTGGTGTTGCTGTGTGCAGTGGACACTACAAACCTATTGTGGCAGTCTGTTCTGGGTCAAAAGTGTCATCTGTGAACCTCAGAAGAAGGCTGTAAAATACACAAACATATTTAGAGCATGTTTGAATAGCAGTGAAAAAAATACTAAAATACACTTGAAATAAGACTAAAATAAACTTCAAATAAGATCAGATTATCAAAGCAATAATAAACTTAACAAGCAAAATAGCATATGAAGTTTTCAAAACAATGTCCCTGTGGTGCTGTAGGGTTAGTTATGCTTTCCAACATATAATAACACTAATAAAAAAATGTGTTAACTGGAGAGGACAAAATGGACTTCCAAGCCTCAGCACCTAAGCTGTAATAAACTTACATAACAAACAAGAATGTCAACATTACAACAGGCTAGCTCAGGGCTGCGCTAATACAAAAATCCACAAACCTGGACTTTCCGACCCCACTTTCACCGATTATCAGTAGTTTCAGAGTCGTCAACACGTCTTCATCCATATCCTGTGATAATAGTCCTGGTCTTTACTTGTGGACGTCTATGGAAATGTTTAACTTCTTTACGGTAGCCGCTAGCACGCTCCGCTATCTGTTCTGCTCTCGCAACTTCCGCACAGCGTGTGACGTCACCGGTAAATAACGTAATGTTTTTTTAATGTTTTATTACTATGACCCCAAATACAGAGATGGGTAGAGTACAATGTAAACACTAGATTAGCCAAGATCTCCACTCAAGAAACGTAACATTAATTTAAATTATGGGTCTCGAGTAGGAATAAAAAAGAAGTGACCCAAAATAGGACCCACGTAGCCTAAGTAAAAAAAAAAATCTATTAGCCTATGCGATAACCGAATAACAGGACACAAAATGTAATTAAAATCCGACCTGTGGGTAGAGTAACTAAAACCTTCACTCAAGTAAGAGTAGCCTCTTGCTGTGGAGATGTATTATAAGCTGAAGAGATATATTATAAGGTGTGTTGTTACAGTAAAAGTCAATGTATTTAATTTTGTGTTTAATGTGTATGTTTTATTTGGACTGTATATTGTATTTGATATATACTTGATATATACCATATATATTGTATTTTATATATACCATATATAGTGTATTTGATATATACCATATATATTGTATTTGTGATATACCATGTATATGGTATATCTCCCAAAGCCAGATTACAGAACAATACATAGTAGCACAAGGGATCTTTGTGTGCATTACCTCAACCATAAAAAGCACTTAGGGCTAAACTTAAAGAGGACTAGTGTCAAACTAGTGTCAAATAGCTATTCTTAAATAACAATTGGGATAGTTTCTATCGGTTAAGACAGAGCCTGTAATCATGCAAATTGAGGCCAGGAGGGAACCCTTATAAACACAGGTAACTGAATGGTAGCAGCTAGTCCATAACTCTGAGTGACCGGCTTCAGTTTTGGGCAGTATTTTGATTTTATAATGGGCAATTTCCATAGAGACTGCATTGAGAAAAGCTTCAGAGCAGGTTATAAATCTCTGGGCTACTTCGTTGGCAGTCATCCCTGGTGGTTCTTGTTTACTCCACTCTTTTTCTCCATTGGTCTCGGAAGTGGCTTTTATTTTCTCAAGAACCAAACATCCAACAATATTGAAGAACAGTTTACACCTTTAAATGGACCTGCAAAGATGGAGAGAAAATACATAGAAGAAACTTTTCCAAGAAACAGCACCGAGTTTTCAAGTTTCAGAATGACCACAGATGGGACCTTTGCTACTTTTATTGCTGCAACTGATACAAATATTTTGTCAATTGAATCACTAGAGGAAATAATTGAGTTGGACTTTCAAATTAAAAGCATGAAGGTGCAATTGGTTAATGGTACTTATAACTATTCTGATGTTTGTGCTCTTGTGAATGGACGTTGCAGTTCAAACTGTATTTTAGAGCTTATCAACTACAATGCCTATAACATAGTCTCAATTAACTTGACATTTCCATGGCACAACTCTGTTTATGGAAGTCTACCTTTGTTTACAATTCTGGGGAATGTAGATTTAAACATAAATAGCTCGACAGTTCAAAATGCTGAAGCAATGCACCTGATTTACTATTTAGAAACTGACAAAGCAACAGCTGATATTTGGCTGGAAAACTTCCTAACTTTGCTGTCAAATCAGTCAACCTCTCTTCGGGTAAGCTTTTTTCCATACAAACATGTTAAATTTTGTTTTGAGTGTAATTAATTAATAGACTGATTCTTTTTTAGGTATCTTATTCCACTTCCATGTCAATGCAATGGGAATTTGAGAAATCCCCAGATTCAGTCACCTTTCTGTTCTCTATCGCGTACACAATAGCTATGGTCTTTTCAATTGGATCTTGTTGGAGGTAAGTATTAACAGTTTGTAATCGCAGTATAATCCTACCTGTATCTCATCATATCTTATTGCAGACTGGACAATGTTAGGACGAAGGTGTGGGTGGCCCTCTGTGGGCTACTCTCCACTGGTCTGGCCGTCCTGAGTGGGTTTGGGGCACTGCTGTTGCTGGGGCAACCATTTGTGATGACAGCTGCATCCTGTCCTTTCATGTTATTAGGTATGATTGGACATTTTATGGCTGGACATTTTGTTTTGTTTTATGTACTACTTGTGTGTACATAACTTTAGTATCTAGGCTTTACTGTAGTTCTAGAGATACAAGACTGTTAAGTTTAATGCCATACTGTGAAACACTCCAGGCAAAGCAATAATCAGGTGGTGGGTTCTTCCCCAGAAAAGTTACATAGTCCCTTTAAGTAAAAGTTAAAAAATATTAGCAGTACTACTGTCATGTGTGACAACCTCAACTATATTACAACTATGTGTATGATGTTATTGTATGATTATTAACAAATGACACAGATTTGTCTCCTCCTCTTTCTTAAATCCTAAATCTTCTGGTCTCTCCCTCTTCTTCATGCAGGTATTGGCCTTGATGATATGTTCATCATGATCTCGTGCTGGCAGAGGACGCGTGTTTTAGACAGTGTCCCAGCGCGATTATCCCAAACCTACAGTGAAGCAGCAGTCTCCATAACCATCACCTCCATCACCGATGCTCTGGCTCTCTTTCTCGGCTACATCTCTCCGTTTGGCTCAGTCCAGTCCTTCTGCCTGTACGCTGGGGTCTCTGTTGTATTCTGCTACCTGTACAGCATCACATTTTTAGGGGCTTGCATGGCTTTGAATGGCCAGAGGGAAGCAGGCAATAGACACTGGTTTACCTGTATGAAAGTACCTGAAGATCTGCCTTCAAGCAATTCAAAAGTATTTAGTGTTTGCTGCATTGGAGGTGGTTATAACCGGATGACTGAAAAGGAAACAGAAGAGCCAGTGAGTTCTTTCTTTGAGAGATTTTATGGGCCGTTTTTGACTCACAAGTTCATAAAAGCATTTGTTTTTGTCATCTATGCTGCCTATTTATGTGTAAGTTTGTTTGGATGCCTGACCATTAAAGAAGGACTAGACATAAGGAATCTCATGTTAGATAACTCTTACATTGTAGATTTCTACCAAAGCCAAAAGCAGTACTTTTCAGATTATAGCTGTAATGTCATGGTAGCAGTGAAGCAGCCTTTTCCATACTGGGATGAAAAGGAATATGAAAAACTCCACAGTTGTATTTTGACATTTGAAAACCTAACTTATGTCAATAGTACTCAGGCATGGTTTCTTGCGTTTCAACAATACGCAAATGAAAGTAGTCTGAATCTCACTACCCATGAGTCCTTTAAACACAACTTAAGTCCATTCTTAGACCTATATCCTAAGTTTAAACAAGACATCAACTTGACAGAAAACTATGAAATTAAAGCATCTCGATTCTTCATACAAACTCTTGATAGAACAATAGTGAAAGATGCAATGGTTGGACTAAGGACAATAGCAGACGCATGTCCTATTGAGCTACTAGTCTACCACCCTTTATTCATCTATTATGACCAGTACACAGTGGTAACAGACAGTGCATTTCAAACCATAATCATAGCAGTAGTAGCAATGCTGGCTATCGCACTTTTCTTTATCCCTAGCCTGATTTGCTGCATTTGGGTAGCTTTTGCCATTGCTTCTGTAGTACTTGGTGTGGCTGGTTTTATGTCATTATGGGGTGTAAGTCTAGACTCAATATCTCTCATTAACCTAGTCATGTGCATTGGATTTTCTGTGGACTTTTCAGCACATATTACTTATGCCTTTGTCTCCAGCTCCAAGAGGGATGCCAATAAGAAAGTTATTGACTCTTTGACCCATTTAGGTTTTCCAATATTACAAGGAGCACTGTCCACCATCTTAGGAGTCGTCGTGCTGTCCATGTCTGGAAGTTATATATTTAGGACATTCTTTAAAATTGTATTTCTTGTCATTTCATTTGGTCTGGTGCACAGTTTGGTGTTCTTACCTGTGTTTCTGTCACTTGTGGGGTAACTGACTTAAATTTTAAATAATTTACAGTATTAGAGGTGTGTGTTTTTTGCACAGTCAATTAAAAATATATAATACAATTCTTGATATTATCTTCTGACAGATTCACCGTATTTACTTCTAAATAAACATATTCCTCATTTGTATTTTAGTTCCGTTATGCTACTTCCTGAATACTTGAAGAGAGCATGACTTATATATGATCCATCAACACACTCATGTTTTAGTCAAATTTATTCACACTTGACCCAGTTCAAATATTACCATAAAAATGACAAAGCCGTAGCCACATCATGAAAGAAATACACAGCTTCGGTTCATCAACCATCATCTCTCCTACAATAATTCACATATTATCAGAAATTTTGACATAAAGAGGAGCCAAATTGACAGTTAAATTGCTTTAAATAGCTTTAAGTCTCAGCAGCATTTTCAAATATCTGTACACACAACATTAAAATACACTATTGACATTAGAGTGCATAAGTGCATATCCACAAGCATTTCCCACATCTGATGCAGACAGCAGTTTATCCCTTTTGTGGCTACTTAATAAGATTAAGTACGACCTCAATACAGCAAGATTTGGAATTTGAATAGTGAGAATGTAAGATTTTTGTGGTGACCAGTTGGACACCTGTTCTGATGTCAATAAGCACCTACATGTCACAACTGGATTCCACAGACCCAAACTTAACATTTGTGTAAATGTACATTCACTACTTTTTAACACTTACTAAGTGACCTGAGAAAGACAGAAGAATATTCGTTCAGCTTTAGTGACAGCATAAAATATTTAGATTCGCTGACTGACTTGAGATGGTGTGTGATATTGTTTTCTGCTGTCCCATCAGTGGCGTCTGGTCTTATCTGCTCTCCAGAGCCTTGCCGTCCAAGACCATTTTAATTTCTTTGGCGTCCAGGGTCTCATACATGAGCAAGGCATCTGCCAGACTTTTGTGCTCTTTAGTACGAGATTTCAAAAGAGCTTTGGCACGTTCATAAGATTCCTAAAGAAAACAAAGACATTAGAAAATGTGCATGTCTGTGTATGTCTTTCTCTCATATGCAAATACATGACACAGACCTTCAGAAGCTGCCTGACTTCTTGCTCCACAGCAGCCTGTGTCTCTGGGCTCTGCTCCGTCATATCTCTATAGGTCATCACTCCCAACTGAAAAAGAGGGTGAAAGTCTGTATGAACAAACTAGGGTATGCAATTATATGGCAAAGCTATTTTTGTGTTTGCTAACCTTGTCACACATTCCATATCTGGTCACCATCATCCTTGCAATCCTGGTGGCAGCATCAAAGTCACTAGATGCTCCTGAAATTAAGACACATTTTACAAGACCAACTAAGACACCTGTTATTTGCTCATCATCTCATCTTTCTAACCTGTTGTGATGTTTTCTGGTCCAAACTGCATTTCCTCCGCCACACGCCCGCCCATGCTCACATCCATCTGGGCCAACAGCTGGGAGCGAGTCTCACTCCAGCGATCATTCTCAGGGAGCATGGATACCTGAACAATCCACATTAACTCGTTAACTTAAATACATTGTGAGGGTCAAAGGGTCATACTGAATTCTGACGGTGGGATTACTTACATGTCCCAGGCTGGGTCCTCTTGGCATGATGGTAGCCTTATTGATTGGCATAGCATCTTTGGTGTAATATGCTACAATTGCGTGGCCTGATTCGTGATATGCAGTTATTTCCTTGTTTTTCTTGTCAATTTCTGCGCTCCTTCTTTCAGGGCCTAAAATATATATGTATTAAGTATACACATTGGTGTGGCTGCAACTTGTACTGTAAAATATGAACAACACAATGATCGCTTTGTGTTTTGTCCCACATTGTAGCTCACCCATGACAATTTTATCTTTAGCAAACTCCAGCTCTTTCAGTGTAACCATATCTTTCTCGTCCACTGCTGCCTTCAGGGCTGCCTGGTTCACCAGATTTTCCAGGTCAGCGCCTGAGAAGCCGACTGTGCCTCGGGCAATAATACTGGCCTCAATGGCTGTGAAAACAATACACAATATAGCCTGTGTCCTGTAACACTGAGGTAAACAACACAAAAATATATGTTTGGGTTTTTTCATTACTTGGGTCCACTTTAATCTTTTTGAGATACCAATTGAGGATTTCTGTGCGACCTTTGACATCTGGTTTGGGAACAGTCACTTGCATATCAAAGCGTCCTGGTCTGATTAGGGCACTAAAAATAGATGACAAATGTAGTTAGAATGATTATTTAACAATGACCAATAGTGAAACAACCCAGTTTTACAAAGTTAAACTTACTTATCCAAAGCCTCAGGAAAGTTTGTAGCCCCAATGATAATTACACCTTCATTTGTTTTGAACCTTCAATAACACAAACAATTTTTTATATGAGCAACAGCACAACACATTGTACATTTCCTAAAGTTATCTAATTTAGGCTATTACCCATCCATTTCAGCGAGTAGTTGGTTGATTGTCTGTCTGGAATATGGGTGCATAGGAGACTCAATCCTTTTCCCTCCAACGCTGTCCAACTCATCAATAAATATCACACAGGGTGCATTGGCTTTGGCCTCCCCTAGAAAATAAATGGGTTTTTAAAAGTGCTTTATTAGCTTTAACTAGCATATTATTAAAACATTTTAAATACACACTGAAAAGATTCCTGATGCGACTGGCTCCCACTCCAACAAACATTTCATCAAACTCTGATCCAGAAGCATAATAGAACGGCACCTCAGCCTCTCCAGCAACTGCTCTGGCCAAAAGAGTCTTTCCTGTCCCCGGGGGTCCCACAAGTAGCACACCTGTAGACAAGCAAGAGCATGTGTATGATTTAAATACAGTTGTTTTTATGCCACTATACTGTGTGAGTGAATTATCAGAGAGACCCACCTTTAGGTAGCTTTCCTCCCAGGGCTGTGAACTTCTGTGGGTTTTTCAGGAACTCCACCACTTCCTGAAGTTCGTTTTTAGCTTCCTCAACTCCTTTGACATGTTCAAAGGTCACATTTTTCATCTGCACTGGGTCCACAGCAGAGTCAAGTCCTGATGTGGTTCGGAACCGTACTGTCAAGAATGGTTAGATTACAGTTCGAAATCACACCACACGACGTCATCACTTGTAATACTACAGGTCTCTTTTAATTAGCAATTCATACGTACACACAAAGAGATATAAAAGGAAAGGAGCCTTTACCCGATAAAAAAGGTGTCTTTGAGATGCCATAAATCCCAACGAGAAGCAACACCAGTAAGATGAGACGAGTTCTCCTTAAAGAATCTTCAAATTTGCATACAAAGACAAAATCATTGACTGATGGACTAATGAAAATTCTATTTGACTAGCCATGCACAATAAAGTGTATAAAGTATAACTGAAAAATAATGCAGCCTGCCTTGGGTGCGTTGTGTTAGAGCTTGTGCTTTGAGGAATCCTTCGGCAAACCCCCTTTTGAAAGAATCCTGCTGCCCATCCGGGATATTCTTGTTCTTTAACAGACTGTCCAGACTCTCCACATCTGCCACTTTATCCCGGGTTAGGAAGCCCTGCAAAACAACATAATCATTAGAAACTTAAATTTTGACAGTTTTTTCCATTTGTTGTTTTTGCTTCAGTATTTTGTGAAAGGGAGCACTGACCTTCATAAAAGATGGGGTAAATCCCTCTGGCTCAATTGGTCGATCCAAACTGGACTGCAGTCGTCTGGTTTTGTTCCTTAAGGTCTTAAAGCCTCTGTTCTGGACCCATACTTGAATGAAACAAGCATTAAAATCACACTACTCAGCTATACTTCATTTGATATAGTAGACAGTTTTTTTTTTGTTTTTTTTTTACCTGGCCAGTTCTCTAGTTCTGAGTGAAAAGGAGAGGAATGCTTGGTAAAAAATGACATTGCTCCAGGAACATGTGGAAAGCCTGGTAAGTGAGCAAACACACATACTGAAGCAAAGTTTAAAAAGATTAGCTATTTTGATCCACCCAAGATTACCATGCTTATTGTGGTAAAAGGAGTGTGTCGAAAGATGAGAGGTCCTCCATGCACTTTGACCCATGTGTCCTAAAGACAGAGACCCTTCTTGGGGTCTGATGTGTGGTAAAACACCATTTACCAAATCATCCAATTGCTGCTTCCCAAGATCTGACAAGCCCAAGCCACGCAGGTTCCACAGTGGCTATAAATCCAAATGTAAGTGTCAATAGGTGACTTAAGTATACAATGGGAGACATTATTCATTTTATTAGGCAAATACCTCTTTTTGGGGGTCTTCTGTGTCTGTAGCATGCTCTGTGTTATTTATTGTTTTACTTGTAGCAAATGTGCGGGTACCCACTGAGCCGTTCAACGACTGGAGGACATTTAGCAAGTGGCTGAGGGGTACAGTCACCTGCAAAACGTGGATATGATGATATGCACCGTTGAAAGGACAAAAATACAATACATGTACAATAATAAAAAAAAATGTAAGATATAGGGCATAAAACAGTATACAAAGGGGTAAAACAGCTTAGCATTAACTAAATGTCACCAGCCACCACAAATGTGAGTGACGCAGTAAACGCCAAAGGTTACACAAACTGATCTGAGCCTTGTCTCCATCAATTTTATAAACAGTAGTGACTAAGGTAGGAGCAGATATAATTTCTACTGTCAGAATGCAAAATGTATGACGGCTGAACTTGCAATAGATGAAACCAATAGATATGGAAGGATAAAACCAAAACAAAAAGCGTGGGCCTTCGTGTAGGTTCCTACCTGTGGTTGAACGGACATTGACAAGGAAAGCATAACGGGTTGTTGCGATAATACGGAATTACTTGTGGCTTAAAGATTTCTTTTAGGTTTATTGCATCCTTTTATCGCTGATATTCCTCGCTATGTGAACTTGCATTGAAATTACTGCAACAGCTGACCCAAACCGGAAATACCAGTGACGTAACTACAGGCGTCGCACTGAAATATGTCCCCGTTTGCTAATAACGTATTTAGTTCCGCTTTACGTTGTACTTTGTTGACTTCATTCACAAATATGACACATATCATATCATAATTTCAACTCAACAACAACAATAACACTAGTATGATGATGATGATGATGATGA